>PVKP010036888.1:0-22098 GCA_004027715.1 Plecturocebus donacophilus | reverse complement strand
CAAGGACTTCATGACTAAAACACCAAAAGCAATGGCAACAAAAACCAAGATAGACGAATGGGATCTAATTAAACTTCAGAGCTTCTGTACAGCAAAAGCAACAATCATTAGAGCAAACCAGCAACCAACAGAATGGGAAAAAATTTTTGCAACCTACCCATCTGACAAAGGGCTAATATCCGGAATCTACAAAGAATTAAAACAGATATACAAGAAAAAAACAAACAAACCCATTCAAAAAGTTGGGCGAAGGATATGAACAGATGCTCCTCAAAAGAAGACAAACGTATGAAAAAATGCTCATCATCACTGATCATTAGGGAAATGCAAATCAAAACCACATTGAGGTATCATCTCACTCCAGTTAGAATGTCGATCATCAAAAAATCTGGAGACAACAGATGCTGGAGAGGATGTGGAGAAATAGGAACACTCTTACACAGTTGGTGGGAGTGTAAATTAGTTCAACCATTGTGGAAGACACCGTGGTGATTCATCAAGGATCTAGAAATAGAAATTCCATTTGAGTCAGCAATCCCATTATTGGGTTTATACCCAAAGGACTATAGATCGTTCTATTATAAAGACACATGCACAAGTATGTTCACTGCAGCCATATGTACAATAGCAAAGACCTGGATCCAACCCAAATGCCCATCAATGATAGTCTGGACAAAGAAAATGTGGCACATATACAGCATGGAATACTATTCAACCATAAAAAATGATGAGTTCATATCCTTTGTAGGGACTTGGATGAATCTGGAAACCATCATTCTTAGCAAACTGACACAAGAACAGAAAACCAAACACTACATGTTCTCACTCATAGGTGGGTGTTGAACAATGAGAACGTGTGGACTGAGGAAGAGGAGCATCACAGACTGGGGGCAGTTGGGTAGGGGCCAGGGGAGGGACAGCGGGGGGTGGGGAGGGTAGGGAGGGATAACATGGGGAGAAATGCCAGATATAGATGAAGGGGGAATAGAGGCAGCAAACCACCTGGTTATGTATGCACCTATGCAACAACCCTGCCTGACCTGCACATGTACCCCAGAATCTAAAGTAAAATTGAAAAAAAAAAAACAACTGAACTCCTTTCTAATAAGTTATAAAACAATATTGACTCATACGTCTGTAATAAATATTAAAGAGGTATTTACTATAGCAAGATTAACACAATGCCTGAAACACATTAAACACACAGTTTATTTTACATGGTATTAGTATTAGCCTTTACCATGTTTTATCATGTCTACTATTTTGATATAAAACTTATATGTTAAATTACTATTAACTCTTTGCCTTTCTATCTTAACTCACTATCCATGGTCAGGCTGATGCAAGTATATAACTTAATGCCTATATGCATAACAATTGCTTAGAGTGATAGAACAGTTAATTGAGAATTGATGGTCTAAAAGAAAAGAAGAAGTTAATGTTTATAAAACGATCTCAGACCATACAGGTTAAAATATTGAGCTCAGAGCAATAATATAAAGTATCCCTGTTAAGTATAAAAATTGCTTTGTCTACCAACGTTTGACTAATAAATTTGACAATCTAATTGTCATTTGGATGAAACCAGAAATAGTTCTAGAAAAATACGACTTACCAACACTGAACAGAAATAAATAAAATCAAATTTATTAGCATTTGATGGTGAAGTTATATACTTGCATGAGCCTGGCCATGGATAGTGAGTTAAGATAGAAAGGCAGAGAGTTAATAGTAATTTAGCATATAAAGTCCCTCTCCATCTTTAATTGAAATTGCCCTCTTTGAGCTCCAGCACATGAATCACACATTCTATAGGACTAGTATGATATGGATATCACACCAAATTTCAGCCTTAACATACTCAAATATTAATGTATTGTCATATTCCCTTTACATTATCATGCTCTCCATGATTTTTCCAATCTTGGTGATCATGAAAATCAATGATTCACCTGCCAAGGAAAAATATTCAGGAGTCAGGTTTGAATATTTATTCTCCCTATATACCTATATCTAATTATTTAATTCTGTACATCAATATTTCACATAACTTTTAAAATATTTCTTCTCTCAATTATCCCAACCTTAGTATAATCCTTCTTTCTTCTTCTGTGGATTACTGCAGCAGCATTTCAACAGTTGACTCCAGAATTTCTTCTCTCAATACAAAGCAAAATTCATCTTTACTGCTTTCAGAATGCTTTTTTAATACAGTTTAAATCAAATAATAATATGCCTTTGCTTAAATTCTTTCGGGGTTCGGCCAGATGTGGTGGCTCATGCCTGTAATCCTAGCACATTGGGAGGTTGAGGTGGGTGGATCATGAGGTCAGAAGTTCGAGACCAGCCTGGCCAGAATGGTGAAGCCCTGTCTCTACTAAAAATTAAAAAATTAGCCAAGCATGGTGCACACATCTGTAATCCCAGCAACTTGGGAGGCTGACGCAGGAAAATCACTGGAACCTAGGAGGCTGAGATTTCAGTGAGCTGAGATTGTGCCACTGCACTCCAGCCAGGGCGACAGAGCAAGACTACATCTTTAAAAAAAATTCTTTCAGGGATTCACTATGGTTTTCATGTATAAAAATGTCCTTAGCATATATATGCACACTTTTTCTCTGTTTAGTAGTGTGGAGTTACACTGCTAGAACTCAAATCCAGGCTCAAATATTCTGCTTAGCTCTGTGCCCTTCTATAAATTACTTTACCTACATAATACATAATAATCTAATAATTTAACTCCCAACTACTTTTCTATGCACCTTTATTTATCTTTCCTTGGGCTTAAAGTTCTGCAATTCTATTTCTCATCTATTTACTTTGGTAGCACATGATAAATGTTGAATGGGATGACTAATAAATTGTGTTAATTGCTTTACAATCATCATTCATTAGAGTCTCTTCGTAAGTCTTTGTGGTAGGTCTTGTAATCTCCACTTAAACATGAGGGATACCATAAGTTACAGAGGTTAATGTATTTCTCAACATCAAATGTCTAATTAGTAAGATAATTATGATCCAAGTATAGATCTTGCATTCTCCAAATTCTCTGCCCTTTTTACTTCTGTTTTGCAGTCTTAAAGGAAAAACACCTGACACAATGGTGGGTGCCTCCATTCCTATTTCTAATTAAAACCCTAAACTGTAATGTGGGATTAAAAATAGTATAGCTGCATTTAGTTTTCAACTGGGTAAGCACATGAGAACTTCATGCCACTTGATCAGTATTCCTCAAAAGTTTCACTTATGAACAATTTTTATTAGACTCTGTAAGGGTGATTTAAAATACAGATCTTTAAGCCACAACCCAGATCTCCAAATTAAGAATTATCTGGGTTATTTTCCAAAAGGATTCTAGTGGACATGAAGAGAACCACTGTCCAAAAATGAGAAATTAATATGTAACATGTAATCACAAATTGCCCAGTTCCTAAGTGTGATGCTCATGGAAAATATGTTTCTTTTCAGGTGTTTTTTATCAAGGTTATAACTTGAAGAAATACCAAGTAGTAGTTATCAAGAAAATGACTACAACAGTCATTGCATGGAGTCGGCCTAAACTGGCAAAAAAGGAAGAAAAAGGAATCACATTTCATTTTTTTATTGCTAAGCCTATGTGGTATATATTGCCAAAATTCACTGATATCTCATTTCTTTCTATGTTCAGACAAATAAGAGAATTGTGCCTTCCCACCTATGAGGTAAGGTGTCAAGTCTGTCCCACAGAACCTGGCTGAATAACAGATGCAAGGAGCACTCAGACACAGGTAAGCAGTGAAAGAGCCCTAGAGGACTACCTGCAGAGTGAACAGTCTCCATAAGCCGACACTGTTTGCATTTATTCAGTACAGACGTAATGCCAAAAGCCTGGAGCCAACTCAATCTGTGAGTAATTAACATTGTTGTCCCCCCTTGCAGGGAGCAGTCTCATGTGCAGAAAACATAAACAGACAAACTTATCTAGATAAAATCCTTTACACTCCCTTGTTACCTACTCCTTGCTCTCTGCCTTAGGGTAAGAGAACTGCTGCCTTCAGCTTCTTCTCCCCCAAAGCTTAGCAAAATCTTCCAACCTTTCATGAAGGTTTGCATCTTTCTCTATAGCTTCTCCTACCAGCCTGACCAATCTCCTAAAGCAAGGCATGGATATATGACTTGCTCTGAGCAGTTAAATATGAGCAGAATTGATTTTTGGCATTTCTGTGTGGAGGCATTTAATTGATTTTGCTCACCATTTTAAGTATATCTTCCCTGACTCCATGATCACAAGACCATATCTACATGTGGATGTATACAATAAGCCATCATATGGATAGCCACTCTTCTCGAGAGATGCTGAGGTTCACACTGAGCATCAAAGAAGAACTAACCCTATAAGATTTATCTTATATTTTTTGTCTCGTTTTTTTGTCACCATAACAAACTGTATCAGTATCCTAACTGATACAGGATGTGTTTATGTTATGTTTAGTAAGCAAATTTTCTAAAAACAAAACAGCACACAGCCCACCTCAATTATTTAACTGCAAATATTCTTCCCATTAATTATTTAACTAAAGCACACACAACTGTTCAGCTAATTCACTTTGAAGAATAGATTCAGTTACACCTAGGAAATTTTAAAATCCTAGCTTTATTTCAACAAGTACAGTCTCCAAAGAAGTAAAGTAAAAACAATTAAGTGAAATAATCTTCAGTGCTGGAATTATCATCAAGTAATTAGATTAGCTTTAGGATGCATGCCACTACACTAGATGTCATGGGGTTTTCAAAGCTTAAAATTAATCTCCTCTGAACTCTTTGACTCAAAACAACCTTAATTACAATAGTATTTCCCAAGACTAAATCTCATAATGCTCTTCAGGACAGAGTTGGTTATTAAAGGATTTCAAAGATGTTTATGGATATGCATGTGGTGTTTTTTCTTTTTTTTTTTTTTTGAGACAGAGTCTTGCTATGTCACCCAGGCCGGAGTGTAGTGGTACAATCTTGGCTTACTGCAACCTCCGTCTTCCGGGTTCAAGAGATTTTCCTGCCTGAACCTCCCAAGTAGCTGGGAGAACAGGCACCTGCCACCACATCCAGCTAATTTTTTTTTTTTTTTTTGTATTTTTAGTAAAGATGGGGTTTCACTATGTTGGCCAGGTTGGTATTGAACTCCTGACCTCATGATCCGCCCACCTTGGCCTCCCAAAATGCTGGGATTACAAGCATTAGCCACTGTACCCTGATTGTATTATCGATTAAAAAGCTATTATATTAAAGAGCAAATGCAGGAAATGTAACATAATACAAATTGTTAGAAGGCATTCAATTTATTCTTACTTTTTATGTGCTAAAGTGTGGGGATTCAATCAGGATGGTGGAAGAAATTGTAAAATTATAGGAAATAGTCACAAAACTTCTTGGAAGGCTGGGGACAGTGGGAGAAGTTGCATAACCTCAGCAAAAGGTTATGTCTGAAGGTAGCCTAATCCTCTTTACCTTGAGTTAATAGCAGAAAAGCAAATATAAAGGGAATGTGGGAGTTTATCTAAATACTTATGTGGTCCTAAAACTAACCTTTGATTATTCCCGGGAAGGATGGCTCTCTTTGAAGAAGGGTGACCAGGTTAATTACTCTCTAGTGATGTTGATTCAAAGCCTTTGTCATTGAATGTGTGCTGAATTGGTCAGTGGTCTGGCCCCCTGGTCTGCTCTTTCAGTGAATATTTTTGTATGAGTATGTTATTCATTCATCGTGCAGCTGGGCTCTGCGGGAGGAACCCCAGCACTAAAGTTCTTATTTTATGTTTGGAATATCTTTCATATGCAATCTATCAGTAATGAGTTTAAATGGGTTCTATTTAAAATTTGAAGGATCCAGAAATATGTAGTTGAGCATCTGCCTTGAAATAACTTCCTTCATCATTTTACTCTTGAAATAAATCATCTGGATTAATCTAAATATTGACTATAAAAGTCAATGGAAAAGTTGTTCCTTCAATACTTGCTCTGGGACTTGAGAATATTAAATCTTTGTGTATTTGGTGGGGAGTGACATCTTATTTTTCTTTCTCAAGAAGCATTTAATGTCAGTCTATTCTGGGAGAATATGAATAACAAAGACCAAACAACAAAGACTACCTTTCTTCCACCTCGCTTCATGGTTGTATTAGCTAAATACGGACAGTTGTCTTATTATTTCTTCCACAGTTATTTATATTGCATTTTTTTTATGTGTCAGAAAGTGTTGAGACACTAGGGACAATGTGGTACATCAAACAAGACAGAGTGCCTGACTCTGAAGATGTCTTCATAGTAGTGACACAGATGAACATTAATCAATCACACGAAGTAATTTAAATGTAAAACTGTTAAATGATTCACAAAGGCAAGATATAGAATATTATTAAAGAATATAGTAGAAAATGGCCTTAACAAGGATATCAGAAAAATCATTCTTAAGTATGTTACACACAAACTAATTAGGAATTAATTAAGCAAAAGTTCACACATACATGTGTACACTTAGCATTCCAGAAAGAGGAGATTGTAAGTATAAAAGCTTTGTGTTGAGAGGGAGTTTGACAATTATGAGCCATTGAAGTATAACAGGTTTGACTGGCTGTAGTGGAGTAGTATAGAGAAATGTAGCTTGCAAAGAGACCAGAGGGGTAAGTTGAGGCTGGATACTACAGCATTTATTAAGATGCTAAGATATTTTGTTCCTTATTTTTTTCCAACCCAAATCTCCATGTTTGTTCTCAGTTTTTCAAACAAAAATATCCATATAGCACTACTTGGTTCAGATATTAATCTAATTTTTATTATCTGTAATATTTGACATAAGCCTAAAGAATAGCAAAAAACTGAGGAGAGAAAGAAGGAAAGAAAAAACTACAAGTACTTGTGAGAACTGGCTTTAAATATTCTAAGACTATATGGTCACTAATTATTCTTTAGTAATGGATAATTAAAATGCATTAGACACTTACTCTATGACTCACTTTTACATGCCCTATCATCTGGCCGGGTAAATAATTCTATCAGTAACAATTTATTGGTTTTCAACTGAGGCACAGTTTACCTTAAGTTGTTTACCTAAAGTCACAGAGTTAATTAGTATAAAAGCCAAGATTTCAACTCTGTTCTCTTAGAGTTCAAAATCCATGCAGTCTCCCAATGTACATATTTAGTCTGTTTGACGAAAAAAAATGTCATTACTGGGAGAAAGAGAATAGGGCAAACTGCCTATGAAGAAAAATCAAACATTTTCAAAATGTCTTCCCAATCTCTAAAGTTATAATATATTCACGTGTTTACCAGGAAGCTTCAGGGGTAAATACATACCAGTTTACAAATAACCTATTTCATTGAATTCTTCCAAATTAGAATGGCAAACTGCTTTTTGATTTCCAGAAGTGCTTATTAAACATCTTAGTAAATAAATGAACATACCATGAATACAATGTGGTTTCCTAAAATTTAGTCTGATCCCACAAAAGTATTTATAATGAAATCTGAGTTACTTTGGCAATATTTCATTTCAATCTACTTATAATATTACTGGTGTTTAGAATGATGTCAATAATATTAGTGTGCAAAGTTTATCATTTGATATAATAGTAAAAGTATTATTGTATGCCACATGCAATTCATATTTGTGACAGAATTTTTTTATTATTTCTTTACAAATTTTTCAGAATGTATTCTTTTATAAAATAACTTCAATAAAGTATTTCGATAATAATAAAAATATTATATGTATTCTCATTGTCATCTCCAATAATGAAGTTTCCAAATTTGTATAGCTGTGCCTGCTTAGATATTAAATACAGTAATTTATTTATATCTTTTATAAATATAAAGCCAGATATTATCCACTGCAGGAAAACTCTCAAAAGTAAATTATAAACTTTAAGTATCTGTGTAAACTCTCTCAGAACAAAGAAAAAGGAATTAGAAATATTAAAATGGATTATAATACTATTCAACCTGTTTTTTATTCAAAGACTTTATCATTTAGAGTAGCTTAAGATTTACAGAAAAACTGAACAGACAATACAGAATCCCCATGTTATTCCCATATCTGCACACAGTTTTTCCTATTATTAGCATCTTATCCTACTACAAAACATTTGTTACAATTAAGAACCAATAAATTGTACCCTGTTTTTTACTGAAGTACATAGCCAATTCAGATTTTCTTCTTTTTTCCTTTTTTTTTTTTTTTTTTCTGTTTCAGCATCCAACACAAACTACTATGATACATTTGGCCATATGTCTCCTTAGTCTAATATTGGCTGTTGCATTTTTTCAAACTTTCGTTGTTTTTGATGACCTTGATGATTTTAAAAGTTCCAGTACATGTATTGTATATATCTTTAAAATAATTTTTATGTGCTTTTATGATTAGAGTGGGATTATAGATTTGGGGGTAGAAGACCTCTGAGCCAAAAAGCCATTTTTATCACATCATATCAAGGGTGCATCTGTCAACATGATTGGTTACTTTTGATGTTGACCTTGATCAGTTGGCTAAGTAGAGCTTGTAATGTTTCTCTACTATAAACTTATCCTTCCCTCCAATCCCTTTCCACAGTCAACTTATTGGAAGAAATTTACTATGCAAAGTTCACACTTAGGACTGGGGAGTTAAGTTCCCTCTCTTTCAGAGTGAAGAATCTACAAAATTTATTTGGAATTACTCTGCAAAGGATAATTGTCTCTTTATGTTTATTTAGTTATTTTTTAATTTATCAATATGGGCTCATGAATATTTATAGAAATAAGCTATATTTCCATACATGGGCTATATAAATATAGAAATATTTATACTTTGGGCTATAATCCAATATTTCATTATGCTGCTCAAATTGCTCTATGGTTGGTTTGGGGGAGCTCTTTCAGTTAGTTTCAGAGCTCTTTTAACACATTTCTATAAATGGATATTTTGTTTGTTTTTAGCACTTTCCCACTTTCTGGCATCACAAGCAAGAGTGTTTGTTTTCATATAGTGTATTTCCTGCCAGTCCCAGACTTGGACATTTTTACAGTGAGTCTTGATTTCTTTTAGTGGAGAATGGTATTAGAAACCAAGAGCTGGTTGCTAGGTGTGCTCAGGGATACTGCTGGGTCATTTTTATTAGGTCATCTCAGTTGCAAGAAAATGCATATGTGTCAATAGCTGGTATATATACAAATATTTGTAGACATTTCTATATGTAACTATTTGTATCTACATTAAGTAAGATATGTTTGCATTGTTGTCTCCAATTCTAATACACATCCACATTGATCACTCTAGGTTTCTCCCCTTTATTATCTGTAAATTTTCACTCTAGCAATAAGAAACCTGGTTCCCCATATCCATTTACTTAATTTTTCAATTTAAGTATACATGAATAGCAGCATCAGCATTTTTAACCCATTTTTAACCCATACACTCATCAAAAACAACCTTATCAACTAGAATGCAGTGATTAATCACAGTTTGTCTTTAGTCATTTCCAAAGTTAGTTAGTTCAGCAGGTTTTCATCCTCCTACTTTGGTGAGATTTGTTCCTACATCTATAATACAGTTAGACTGCATCATCACAGCCTGCATTCTTTCCTGGGATTCCCCAACCTCCTAAGGATTTTTTAAATTTGTATATGTTAAAGCTCACTCATTGTAAAGTTCTACCAGTTGGAACAAATCCATAATGTCATATATCTACCATTACAGAATACTTTATTACTATGTTATTTTTAATCAGTGGTAGTAGTCATATTAGAAAAAATGTTCTTGATATTTACCAGGACCCTTGAAAAATATAATCATCAAAGTGAATTTTTTATTATTTTTTAAGTAATAGTGATTGGAAACAATGCTATACTTATTATTATTGATATTATTATCAAAATTATTAAACCAAATTCTACACAGTGGCTAATTAAAACTTGGGCCCTTGCAGTGAACTTTTAGTCAATGATATCAGAAAATGTACTAATTTTGAGTGCTCCAATGAATATTGCATTACAAGTCAAATATATTACAACTTTAAGGAACAGTTTGTATACATCTTGTTGTCCTGGAAACATACTGTTTTAAATGACTGTGTAATCAGTTTATAGCTTGAAAATATTTGAAAACAATTGTTGTCTAAACAATATTTTTATTACATTTGAGTAAGTCATTCTTTTGACCATGACTTCTTGAGAACTATGAACAGCAATATGCTTTGCAAGCAACTGAAGAAGCAAAGAACACTTATTTTATTGGATCTATGTAGTACGTAATAAAATAATAGAATTGTAAAATAGTTTGGAGAGAAAGAAATTAAAATAATACCTATAAATTTTATCATATATTAAATAAAAACGATTAGTTCTATAACCCAGGATTCAAGACTTCGTAACTCTTAAAACGTCAGGTTTGAAATACAAACAAAAAGACTATCTCCTTTGAAAACTGTTATGACTCATACAAAGTCTTTTCCACAATACAAATATATAGTCAAGACAATGGTAAAAAGGCTCAGGAGACACTTCAGAGACCTTTGAGGCAGACACTCACATCACAGGCCCAGAAGCATAGGAAGATAGGTTGGTTTCATGAGTGAGGCCCAGGACCCTGCTGCCCTGTGCAGTCCTGGGAGACTGCTCCTTGCATTCCAGCTGCTCTAGCTCCAGTCTAGGGGCCCAGAGAATCAGGCTGCTGCTTCAGAGGGTGTGAGCCATAAGCCTTGGTAGCTTTACTGTGGTGTTAAGCCTGCATGTACACAGAGTGCAAAAGTTTACGCTTGGGAGTCTCCACTAGATTTCCGAAAATGTATAGAAAAATCTGGCTGTACAGGCAAAAATCTGCTACAGGCTCAGAGCCCTCATGGAGAACCTCTACTAGGGTAGTGCGGAGGGAAAATGTGGGGTTCGAGCCCCCACATAGAGTCCCTACTGGGGCACTACCTAGTGGAGCTGTGGGAAGACAGCCACTGCCCTCCAGACCCCAGAATGGGGGATTCATTGACAGCCTGCACTGTGCACCTGGAACAGTGACTGGCAATCAATGCCAGTCCTTGAGAGTAACCATAGAAACTGATCCCTGCAGAGGCACAGGGGTGAACCTTCCTAAGGCCTTGAGAGACCACCCCTTATGTCAGTGTGACCTGGATGTGAGACATAGAGTCAAAGTAGATTATTTTGTAACTTTAAGATTTAATGACTGCTCTGCTGGGTTTTGGATTTGCGTGCAGCCTATAGCTCCTTCCTTTTGGTCAGTTTCTCCCTTTTGGAATGAAAGCATTTATCCGATCTCTATAGCCCCATTGTATTTTGGAAGTAACTAATTTGTGTGCTTTTGGTTTTGTTTTGTTTTTAATTTTGCAGGCTCATAGGCAGAAGGGACTAGCTTTTTCTCAGAGGAGACTTTGGACTTTTGAGTTAATGCTGCAATGAGTTAACACTTTAGGGGACCATTGGGAAGGTATGATTATATTTTGAAATATGAGAAGGACATAAGATTTGGAAGGGGCCATGGGCAGAATGATATGGTTTGGGTCTGTGTCCCCACCCAAATCTCATGTCAGATTTTTCCCAGAGCCAACTGAGAGTTGGGCTGCAGTTTCTCATGGCCCAATAATGAGATGCAGATGACCAAGGAGGAAGAGAGTTTTTTGTTTCTGTACCCAGTTACAGGGAGAAGACCTGGAAATTATCACCAGACCAACTCAAAATTCAAAGTTTTCCAGAGCTTATACACCTTCTAAACTATAAGTCTACATGTAAGTTTGCATTCATCTAAAGACATAAGTAATTAGCTTCTTTTAAATGATAACTATGGTCTGAGTCTTGAAGACATTCTTCTGGAGCCTCAGTAAATTTACTCAATCTAAATGCATCTACGTGCTGTGGTGATTACTCTTATCTTGTCTCCTGCTGAATCATGGAGGTGTGTGGAATTCCTTCAGAACCCCAATAAAGTTGTCTGTGGAGGCCTGAGAAGTGTCCAGACCCACAATAAAACTTGTTTAATCCTAATTGGGTCCTCTTAAGAATTCTTTTGGTATTTTGTCATACTTTAAGGCCCAGGAAAGGTTGAGGCAAAAGTCTTGATTGGCTTTTGTTACATCCCCAGCACTTGTATAAGGGCACTGGCTTTTAATATTTAACTTAACCACTCAGTTAGTACTGAAACAGTTGTTAGTGAGACCTGGCTTGCCAAAAAATTGTAATCTGCAGTGTTGGAGATGGGGCCTGGTGGAAGGTGATTGGATCATGGTGGTGGATTTCCCCTCAGTCCTGCTTTCATGATAGTAAGTGAGTGCTCATGAGATTTTGCTGTTAAAAGTGTGTGGCACCTTCCCCCCTTTATCTCTTCCTCCCATTCCAGCCATGTAAGATGTGCCTGCTTTCCCTTTGCCTCCTACCCTGATTGTAAGTTTCCTGAGACCTCCCAAACCATCTTTCCTATACAGCCTAAAGAACTGTGAGCCAATTAAACCTCCTTTCTTTATAAATTACCCTGTCTCAGGTATTGCTCTGTAGCAATGAGAGAATGGACTAATATGCCATTCTGGATATTGCTGTCATGAGGTAGAAACTTTATTTTTTTTACAGTGCTATATACTCAGTATATATAACAATGCCTAAAACATAATGCATGCCAAGAACACTTTTGCTGAATTAATGAATACAAAAGCACATATTTGTTGAAATAATTAATAAACACATATCTGTTGAAGAAATAAACAGATTCGTGTGGAAATGTAAGTAAGAGTTACATATATTAAATGCTTTCATGTTTTGAGTCAAGAAGTTTACCTTTTATCTTGAGGAAATGGGGCACTAAAAAACATCTTTTGCAGGAGTGAGACTTGAACAGATTTTTATTTCTAAAACATTACCATGGCTAGAGAGTAAAAGGGTTTAAAATTACAGTTAGAGTATTCTATGATTTGGCTGTGTCCCTACCCAAATCTCATCTTGAATTGTAGTTTTCATAATCCTCATGTGTTATGGGAGGAATCAGTGGGAGGTAACTGAATCATGGGCGTAGTTACTCCCATGCTGTTCTCATGATAGTGAGTGGGTTTTATAAGGGGGTTTGCCCCCTTTGCTTGGCACTTCTGTCTCCTGTAGCCATGTGAGGAAAGATGTGTCTGCTTCCCCTTCCACCATGATTGTAAGTTTCTTGAGGCCTCCCCAGCCCTACAGAACTGTGAGTCAATTACAACTCTTTCCTTTGTATATTACCCAATCTTGGGCTGTTCTTAGCAGTGTGAGAATAGACTAACACAGGGTGCCCAGGTAAAAAGACTGGGGCAATAATACATGCAAGAGAGGAAGGAGCCTAGACAAAGATAATGGCAGTGGCAAAAAAGGAGTCATATCTTGGAGACATTTAAAAATAATTAGTGATTGACTGGTCTGGAGATAGACACTGAACTACAAAACATCATCAGTGTACTCGGCATTTAGCTTAAGTAGCTGCACTTGTGGTGGGAATATTTTATTATGATCCCAAAACCAGAAGGCATTACTTGATTAGGGGAGATTTGAGTGTTTGAGTCATACAGCATTTCAAGAAATTCAGGAAATAACAATAAACAGTTGGATAATCAAGACAGGAGTTTTGGAGGAAAACCTCAGACAAGAAATATGTATTTGGGTATCATAAAGGTAGAGCTGGTAACTGAAGTCATTAGAAGTGATATCTTATCCCAAAGAGAATAAGTAAAGAGAAAGGAGAGATCTAAAGGCAATATTGAAAAAGCACAGACATTTAAGGAATTGGGAAGGAACAAGAAGCTCACAAAAGACACTAAGAAAAAGGAAATTTAAAAAGAGACAATTAAAGAAAGAATGAGTAGTCAGCAGAGTCAAGAAAGTTTGAAAGTGGAGAAAAAAAAGAAGGGAACATATGTTTTCATTCTTTTTAGCAGTTGAGAGGTCACTATTGGGAGTAGACAGAAGTAGAACACAGATTTCAAAACATATCTTAATAAATCTTAGGTAATATGGTGAAAACCAGGAATTTAGATCACTTAACCATAAAGACGAAGGGAGATACAGGGCCTTAGAGAAGTGATGTCAAGTGGAAAGGGTATTTTATAATGGAAGGTGCTCGACTCTGTTTAAACAAAGATTGAAAGTAAATAATAGACAAAAATGTAGATAATACATGAAAGTAAATGTAAATTTAATAGAATTAGGAAAAGGAGGTGGCATTCAGGACACAGGTGGAGTGTTAACTTTGGACTTGAGGAAAGAAATCTATTCATTGTTATAAAATGTTGGGACAAAATGATAAATGGGCTGTAATCCGAGGATATGCTTACAGAGGGCATTTCACTAAGTGTAAGCCACTATATGAAGAGAAAGATGAGTTATTAGCAGACTGAAGGGAAAAGGTTTCAAACAGTTGCTGGTGGGAAAGGACTTCCTGAAGAAATTTAGACAATTTTATAGCAGAAACTGATAACCCGATTGAGGGAGAAACAAGTGGTGACACCAATTTGAGAGAATACATAAATTCTTTTAGCACAACACTCAGATGTAGGAGCAGAGAAAATAATTGATTATTGTGTTAGCATTTTCACCATAGAAAGGAAAGAAAGGAAAAGGAAGGAAGGCAGGAAAATGTAAGATATCAGCAAGAGTGCCTTACAGTGGTAAACACTGGGATTAGCACTTAAATACAAGAGGGAGTTGATGGACATGAAGAATAAAAGACATCAAATAAGTCACAGTTTAATCAAGTTAGTTGTACAGAATCTGAAAATTATATGACAGCAATTTTTTTCTTCAGTCTAAAATGGAATCAGAATCCTGAAATAAAATATGGTGATTGGGTGGGAAATAAAAGGAATCATCTTAGTATGTTTTTGTCCCAGCCTCATAAACTTTGCCCCTGAAGGTAGTGGGACTTTTCTTCATCTTTAACTAATACTAGAAGTATTGGTTTTATGGCAAATCTATTATGCTATACCTGATACTAATAGGTTTCTGAAAATTATTTTAATTCTATTTGGCATTACAGAGGCTCACCTTATTAAGATAATCCCTGAAACTCAAAGTGCTAATGACAGCCCCCAGTGTTTTTTTGGCATTGTCAGACTCATAGAAAAATATTTTGCATTTTTACTGGTATTTCAACTTTGGCAGAATGCCCAATTCCTACATCTGCTTTCCTTCTACCAATTTCTAGTTCCAGTTGAGAGTCTCAGACTTTTGATACACAATGCTCTTTCTATATCAAGAAAGATAGAAAAAGTTATCTTAGTTAAAAAGGAAAGACGTTATCTTGGTTATAGATATAAGAAAGCATGCTTCACTTAAATTATAAATCAAAAATTTGATTTGGTAGATGCTCTTCAGTCTCCATAATGGGTCCAGCCAATTTAACTTTCTATGTTTCTAATGTAAACTTGGAAAAAAAAATGGGAAAAGGAAGGAAATTTAAAATAGGAATTGCATATTTTCTCCTCAAAAATGTATATAAGTTCTTTATAAATGTAGCAACTATGAAATGCATGAAATCTTTAGTCTTGACCCTAGTTAACTCATAATTTGTGTGTGTGTGTGTCTGTGTGTGTGTGTGTGTGTGTGTGTGTGTGTGTGTTTGGGTGTGGTGAGTGTATACATGTATGGGCACATACAATATACATATATATGCATTTGTGAATATATATGTACATATACACCTGTGTGTATATATGTAGAGGCTATATATATTCTGTATACTATATGTACTATTACTATTTACATACTATTGTTTATATTTACATATATACATATTGGTTTTAATTATAAAATTATTTTCAGTTTTTCTATTCGTCTCTCATCTTGGTGACAACCCAAATTGAACATATCAGTAATATTTCTTAGTTGCATGCAACACAAGCTAGTAAGTATAATGAACCCCCCTCTTCAAATAAGAAAAAGAAACACATGACAAAAATACTAGGTAACTGATAGAATATGCAGAAAGACACCTCAAATTCTACCATTGAACTGGTTCTGAAGACTAATACTGCAACCATTGACACTTACATTGCCACTGAACTGCAAGCCCTAGATGCTATACTGTCTAGTGATTTGAAAAATCAGCTTCCTCTGGAAATAAAAAGATTGACTACTTCTCTGACTCTTAATTTGAGAGTTTCTATGTAGTTCTTGCCTGCTTGTATCATTAACTTCTGTTCAAAGTGTGCCAACAGATGTATCAGTTCTGTAGAGCCTCAGGCACAATACTACACACTAGCTACAAAGAGCCTAGAAAAGAAGATATTATTTTAATAGAACAAAATTTTACTTGAGGAATTTCTATTTCAAGAGGGAAAGAAAACAAATGTCATGAAAACTTATTCTGCTAATAGTAATATTTTAACTTATTATACTATAAGTTTAGGGATACATTTGCAGAATGTGCAGGTTTGTTACATAGGTATATATGTGCCATGGTGGTTTGTTGTACCCATCAACCCAACATCTACATTAGGTATTTCTCCTAATGATATTCCTCCCCTAGTCTCCCATCCCTTGACAGTCCCCAGTGTGTGATATTCCCCTCCTTGTGTCCATGTGTTCTCATTATTCACTTCCCACTTATGAATGAGAAAATGCGGTGTTTGGTTTTCTGTTCCTGTGTTAGTTTGCTAAGAATGATGGTCTCCAGCTTTATCCATGCCCCTGCAAAAGTCATGAACTCATCCGTTTTTATGGCTGCATAGCATTCCATGGTGTATATATGCCACATTTTCTTTATCCAGTCTATCACTGATGGGCATTTGGGCTAGTTCCAAGTCTTTGCTATTGTGGACAGTACTGCAATAAACATACATCTGCATGTGTCTTTATAGTAGGATGATTTATAATCCTTTGGGTATATACCCAGTAATGAGATTGCTGGGTCAAATGGTATTTCTGATTCTAAATCCTTGAGGAATCGCCACACTGTCTTCCACAATGGTTGAACTAATTTATACTCCCACCAACAGTGTAAAAGTGTTCCTATTTCTCCACATCCTCTCCAGCATCTGTTGTTTCCTGACTTTTTAACAACTGCCATTCTAACTAGTGTGAGATGGTATCTTATTGTGGTTTTTATTTGCATTTCTCTAACGACAAGTGATGATGAGCTTTTTTTCATTTGTTTGTTGGCTGCATAAATGTCTTCTTTTGAAAGTGTTCATATTCTTCACCAGCTTTTTGATGGGATTTTTTTTTTGTAAATTAGTTTAAGTTCCTTGCAGATTCTGGATATTAGCCCTTTGTCAGATGTATAGATTGCAAAAATTTTCTCCCATTCTTTAGGTTGCCTGCTAGCTCTCATGATAGTTTCTTTGCTGTGCAGAAGCTCTCTAGTTTAATTAGATCTCATTTGTCAATTTTGGTTTTTGTTGCTATTGCTTTTGGTGTTTTAGTCATGAAGTCCTTTCCCATGCCTATGTCCTGAATGGCATTGCCTAGGTTTTCTTCTAGGGTTTTTATGGTGTTAGGTTTTATGTTTAAATCTTTAATCCATCTTGAGTTAATTTTTGTATAGGTGTAAGAAATGGGTCCAGTTTCAGTTTTCTGCATATGGTTAGCCAGTTTTCCCAACACCAATTATTAAATCAGGAATCCTTTCCCCATTGCTTGTTTTTGTCAGGTTTGTCAAAGATCAGATTGTTCTAGATATGCAGTGCTATTTCTGAGGCCTCTGTTCTGTTCCCTTGGTCTATATATCTGTTTTGGTACCAGTGCCAAACATTTGGTTCCTTTGAAGTCAGGTAACGTGATGCCTCCAGCTTTGTTCTCTTTGCTTAGGATGTTCTTGGCTATACAGGTTCTTTTTTGGTTCCATATGAAATTAAAAATAGTTTTTTCTAATTCTCTGAAGAAAGTCAATGGTAGCTTGATAAGGATAGCATTGAATCTATAAATTACTTTGGGCAGTATGGTCATTTTCATGATACTGATTCTTCGTATCCATGAGCATGAAATGTTTTTCCATTTGTTTGTGTCCTCTCTTACTTTGTTGAGCAGTGGTTTGTAGTTCTCCTTGAAAAGGCCCTTCACATCCCTTGCAATATGTATTCGTAGGTATTTTATTCTGTTTGTAGCAATTGTGAATGGGAATTCACTCTTGATTTGGGTCTCTGTTTGTTTATTATTGGTGTATCGGAATGCTTGTCATTTTTGCACACTGATTTTGTATCCTGAAACTTCAATAAATTTGCCTATCAGCTTAAGGAGATTTTGGGCTGAGACAATGACGTTTTCTAAATAACAATTATGTCATCTTCAAGCAGAGACAATTTTACTTTCTCTTTTTCTATTTAAATACCCTTTGTTTCTTTATTTTGCCTGATTGCCCTGGCCAGAAGTTCCAATATTATGTTGAATAGGAGTGGTGGGAGAGGGCATTTTTGTCTTGTGCTGGTTTTCAAAGGGATTCTTCCAGCTTTTGTCCATTTAGTATGATATTGGCTATGAGTTTGTCATAAATAGCTCTTATTATCTTGAGATAGGTCCCATCGATACCTAGTTTATTGAGAGCTTTTAGCATGAAGGATGCTGAATTTTATAGAAGGCCTTTTCTGCATCTATTCAGATAACATGGTTTTTGTCATCGATTCTGTTTATGTGATGGATTTCATTTATTGATTTGCATATGTTGAACCAACCTTGCATCTCAGGGATGAAGCTTTTTGATGTGCTGCTGGATTTAGTTTGCCAGTATTTTATTGAGGATTTTCACATCAACATTCATCAGAAATATTAGCTTGAAATTTTATTTTTATGTTGGGTCTCTACCAGGTTTTGGTATCAGGATGATGCTGCCTCATAAAATTAGTTAGGGGGATGATTCCCTCTTTTTCTATGGTTTGGAATAGTTTCCAAAGAAATATTACTAGCTCCTCTTTGGACCTCTGATGGAATCCAGCTGTGAATCCATCTGGTCCGAGGCTTTTTTTTTTGGTTCGTAGGGTATTAATTACTGCCTCAATTTCAGAACATATTATTGGTCTAATCAGGGAGTTGACTTTTTCCTGGTTTTGTCTTGGGAGGGTGTATGTGTCCAGGAATTTATCCATTTCTTTTATATTTTCCAGTTTATTTGTGTAGAGGTATTTATAGTATTCTCTGATGGTAGTTGGTTTTTCTGTGGGATCCCCTTTATCATATTTTATTGTGTCTATTTTATTCTCTCTTTTCTTCTTTATTAGTCTGGGTAGCAGTCTATCTATTTTGTTAATCTTTTAATAAAACCAGCTCCTGTATTCATTGTTATTTTTCTTTTTGAAGAGATTTTCTTGTCTCTATCTCCTTCAATTCTGCTCTGGTCTTAGTTATTTCTTGTCTTCTGCTAGCTTTTGAAATGTTTGCTCTTGCTTCTCTAGTTCTTTTCATTGTGATGTTAGGGTATCGATTTTAGATCTTTCCTGCTTTCTCCTGTGGGCGTTTAGTGCTATAAATTTCCTTCTAAACACTACTTTAACTGTGTCCCAAAGATTCTGGTACATTGAATCTTTGTTCACATTGGTTTCAAATAACTTATTTATTTCTGCCTCAATTTTGTTATTTACCCGTAGTCATTCAGGAGCAGATTGTTCAGTTTTCACGTAGTATGCAGTTTTCAGTGAGTTTCTTAATCCTGAGAACTAATTTGATTGTACATAAGAGACTGTTACAATTTCCATTCTTTTGCATTCACTGAGGAGTGTTTTATTTCCAATTATGTGGTCAATTTTAGATTAAGTGTGATGTCGTGCTGAGAAGAATGTATATTCTATTGATTTGGGGTGGTAAGTTCTGTAGATGTCTCTTAGAACTGCTTGTTTCAGAGCTGATTTCAAGTCTTGAATACTCTTGTTGATTTTCTGTCTTGTTGATCTAATATTGACAATGGGGTGTTAAAGTCTCACACTAATATTGTATTGGAGTCTAAGTGTCTTTGCTGGTCTTTAAAAACTTGCTTTATGAATCTGGGTGCTCCTGTATTGGGTGCATATACATTTATAATCATTAACTCTTCCTGTTGCATTGATCCCTTTACCATTATGTAATGCCCTTCTTTGTCTTTTTTGATCCTTGTGGGTTAAAAGTCTGTTTTATCAGAGAGTAGGATTGCAATCTCTGCTTTTTTGTTTGTTTGTTTGTTTTGTTTTTTGGCTTTCTATTTGCTTGGTGAATCTTCCTCCATCCCTTTATTTTGAGCCTATATGTGTCTTTGCATGTGAGATGGGTCTCCTGAATAGAGCACACCAGTGGGTCTTGACTCTTTATTCAATTTGCCAACCTACATCTTTTAATTGGGGAATTTAGTCCTTTACATTTAAGGTTAATATCGTTATGTGTAAATTTGATCCTGTCATTATGATGCTAGCTGGTTATTTTGCTCATTAGTTGATGCAGTTTCTTCATAGAGTTAATGGTCTTTAAAATTTTGTATGTTCTTGTAGTGGCTGATACCAGTTGTTCCTTTCCAAATTTAGTGCTTCCTTTAGGAGCTCTTGTAAGGCAGGCCTGGTGATGACAAACTTTCTCAGCATTTGCTTGTCTATAAAGGATTTTATTTCTCCTTTACTTATGAAACTTAGTTTGGCTTGATATGTAATTCTGGGTTGAAAATTCTTTTCTTTAAGAATGTTGAATATTGGCCCCCACTCTCCTCTGGCTTGTAGGGTTTCTGCAGAAAGATCTGTCGTTAGTCTGATGGGCTTCCCTTTGTTGTTAACTCAACCTTTATCTCTAGCTGCACTTAACATTTTTCCCATCATTTCAACCTTGGTGAATCTAACAATTATGTGTCTTATGGTTGCTCTTTTTGAGTAGTATCTTTGTGGTGTTCTCTGTATTTCCTGAATTTGAGTGTTGGCCTGTCTTGCTAGGTTGGGGAAGATCTCCTGGATAATATCCTGAAGAGTGTTTTCCAACTTGGTTCCATTCTTCCTGACACTTTCAGGTACACCAAACAAACATTAGTTTGGTCTTTCCACATACTCTCATAATTCTTGGAGGCTTTGTTTCTTTCTATTTTCTATTTTTTCTCTAATCTTGTCTTCATACTTTATTTCATTAAATTGATCTTCAATTTCTGATATCCTTTCTTCTGCTTGATTGATTTGGCTATTGATACTTGTGTGTACTTCATGAAATTCTCATGCTGTGTTTTCCAACTCCATCAGGTAATTTATGTTCTTCTCTAAACTTATTATTCTAGATAGAAATTCTCCTAACCTTTATTCAAAGTTCTTAGCTTCCTTGCATTGGCTTAGAACACCCTCCTTCAGCTCAGAAGAGTTTGTTATTACCCACCTTCTGAAGCCTACTTCTGCCAATTTGTCAAAATCATTCTCTGTCTAGTTTTGTTCCCTTGCTGGCAAGGAGCTATGATCCTTTTAAGGAGAAGAAGTGTTCTGGTTTTTGGAATTTTCAGCCTTTTTCCACTGTTTTTTCCTCATTTTCATGGATTTAACTACCTTTGGCCTTTGATGCTGGTGACCTTTGGATGGGGTTTCTGTGTAGACATCTTTTTTGTTGATGTTAATGTTATTCCTTTCAGTTTGCTAGTTTTCCTTCTAACAGTCAGGGTCATCTGCTTCAGGTGTGCTGGAGTTTGTTGAAGGTCCACTCCAAACCATGTTTCCCTGGGTATCACCAGCAGATCTGGCAGAACAGCAAAGATTGCTGCTGGTTCCTTCCTCTGGAAGATTTGTCCCAGAGGGTCACCTGCCAGATGCCAGTTAGAGAGCTTTCCTGTATGAGATGTTTGTTGATTTCTTCTGGGAGGTCTCTCCCAGTCAGGAGGCATGAAGGTCAGGAACACACTTGAAGAGGCAGTCTGTTTACTGGCAAAGCTTAAGTGTTGTGCTGGGAGATCCGCTGCTCTCTTCAGAGCTGGCAAGCAGGAATGTTTAAGTCTACTGAAGCTGCTCCCACAGCTGCCCCTTCCCCCAGGTGCTCTGTCCCAGGGAGATGGAAGTTTTATCTATAAGCCCCTCACTAGGGCTCCTACCTTTCTTTCAGAGATGCCTTGCCCAAAGAGGAGGAATCTAGAGAGGCAGTCTGACTACAGTGGCTTTGCCAAGCTGTGGTGGGCTCTGCCTAGAAACTTCCCTGCAGCTTTGTTTACAGTATGAGGGGAAA
>PVKP010036887.1:0-22092 GCA_004027715.1 Plecturocebus donacophilus | reverse complement strand
TGTCCTCACCTAAGTCTGTGGGGGTGGAACCCTAGCCAGGGACCACATTGTCCTCTCCCAGCACTCCCAAGTCACTGGCATTGTAGGCCAGAGCCCCCGCGTCTGGCCCGCCTTTCCTTCCCTGTCACTGTGATCTGGCCTTCTGCACCGTTGCTCCTTATCTTGTCTGTACTCTCTCTTGGTGACTGCCGGCATGAATAGCTGGGGCAGGCTGAAGAATGACCCCAAAAGATGTTTATGTCCTAGTCCTTGGAACCTGTGAGTGTGTTTTCTTACATGGCAAAAGTGGCTTTGCTGATGTGATTAAGAATCACAAGCTGGAAAGGTGGGCCCGACTTATCTGGTGGCTCTGATGTAATCACAAGGGTCTGTCCTTATAAGCAGAGTCAAGAAGCGATGATGAGCTGAAGTGGGAGGGATGTGGCTGCTGGCTGAGGCCATGAGCCAAGGAACGTAGGCAGCCTCCAGATGCTGGAAAAGGAAGGGCAATGGATTTTTCCCTAGAGCCTGCAGAAGGAATACAGCCTAATTGCACCTTGATTTTAGCTCTGCGAGACCCATTTTGGGCTTCTGGTCTCCAACGCTTTCTGGTCCTACATCTGTGTTGTTTGAAGCAATTAAATTTGTGATCTGTTATAGCCTCAGCAGATCACAAACTTAGTGGCTTCGTACCTGCCATCTTACTTTCTGGAGATTTTGCTCCATACTGGCCTCTGCTTCATCACCCACAGATGGAGCCACCTCTCCCAGCTTGCAGCTGTCGACTGGATTCAGGTCTTCCCTCCAGTGACCCCACTCCACCTGCTGGCTGACTTGCCACTGTCTGAGACCTACCCTCCACCTTCCTCCTCCACAGGATCAACTCCGGCACCTTTCAGCTCCAATGCCATCTCCCCTGAGAAGTCAGACATGTGCTCCTTTGACACCTTCTCAGCACCCTTCTCTGTCCAATTCTGCTGGGATGGAAGCACATGTTTCTCTGGTCTGTCCATTAGATGATGAACTCATTGGATACAGATGGCATCTGATTCATTGCTGTTGCTGGTTCCCAGCTCGGGGCCTGCACACTTCAGAAGCGAAGTCAACACTTGCTGACTTGGATGGGCCACTAGCCATGTTGGGTGGGCCAGCGAGAAACCCCCAGAGAAAAACAAGGGGCCTCCCTCTTGATGGCTGGCTGCTCACCTTGAATCTGTTTTCTTTTCCTCCTGGTTCGTGCCTCACTTGGAGTGTGTTGGACCGTGGGCTGAGTTCTGTGTTCTGTACTATAAAATGTGGACAGAAGGGACGGGTTCTCTTTTGGAGCTGAAGCTTTTAAGGAGCAAATGTGTCCCTCATTTTCTTCCCTTCCTGAGCCTGGAAGAGATGAAAACAAGGCCCTAGTGCTCCAGGGGAGGTGGCTCTCAGGGGTGGAAGCCTGGTATGTGGCTTACTGTGAAGAGAACCCTCCCACCACCCACGATGACAACCACAGGCTCAGGACCATCAGGTGAAGAAGAAACCAAATTCTGATGTGTTGAGTCCTTATTCATTTTGAGTCTGTTTGTTTCAGGAGCTTGTGTTACTCTAATCAATATAGGAATTGGTACCTTGAAGCAAGGGCGTTGCCATAACAACCTTAAATACGTGGCATGGCTCCAGGGTGTGGACAGTGAGTAGCGAAGACTAGAGATCCCAGGTGGAAAGTGGGGGACTTGTGTGATTCAGCCGCAGCACATCAGATGAGCCATTCATTGCCTAAAATAATAAGGAAGGAAGACAAAGGCCAGGGAACCGGCAGCTCCGGGGGAAGAGGTGAAACTCCTGAAAGCAAGTGGGTGTTTCTGCTCATAGAAACACACACTGGCTTTTGCTGTGTTTTGCTGCTTATAGCAAGGTCTTACAAGAAAGATATGTGCTCAGGCAAGATTTCTGCAAGCAAAAATGAAAGAAAATAGAAAGCTGGGGCCTCTCTGGGTTGGCAGGATTTTCCAGATTTGGACTATTGCGTGAACGAGTAGTAGACTTCCACTGAGTCTGAGTGTGCGTACACTGGGTCTACTTCTCCAGCAGCTAGCTTTGCCCTAACATAGGTGGCTTCGCTCAGTGCCACCTGTGGGTATGGCTAGTACTCTTCATGTCCACCTTGGTCAGTCTCTTATGGCAGGGAGGGGCCACACTGAGCCACCCATTCCCAGGATGGCCCACCCTGGAATCTATGGCATGACCTGCAAGCAGAAGGCTGGGGTCAGAGGGCTGCAGGGTTCCCAGTAAGCCCAGAGTCACACAGCTGATGAGTTGGGAGAGCCAACTCAAGGCAAGCTTCCCTGGCTCTAGAAACATCCTATTTAGTCACCTGAGATGTGTAGGGGCCTCTTTTTCACTGGGGTCTGGTGAGTGAGCGTGAGTATGTGTGTGTGGGCCTGTGTATGCTGGTGGGTGGCATTGAGTCCTCAGTGACTCCAGGGTTGAGATTCTTCATAAGTAAACCCCTGCTGGACAGTGGGACTGCAGAGGTCAGGTATGCTTGCCCAGAAAAGTCCTTATTGATGATAAAACTGGAACTCAGAGAAGCTGGGGACCTGCTGGAGGTTGCACAGCAAGTGGCTGGCAAACTGATGAACAGCCAGGACTTTGCCTGGCTGCTGGGAGGGTCTTCCTCCTTCACTCTTGCTCATTCTGCTTTACCCTCCCTGAGCCGAGCCTCCCCAGTGGCTTTCACACACTCTGACAGCAGCGTCTTGCCTGCTCCTTCCCATGTCTCCACTTTTCTGAGTTCCCCGCTGCAGGACTGGGCCCAGGCACCAAGGCAGGAATCAATGTCACGGGGACTGGCGTCTCAGCCTGGACTTGCTGTATTGAACTATCATGAACTTCGCTGATCTTTGGCCACCCTGCCTCTCTGCCCACTTCACTGGGGGGACTTGCCCTTTCGTGTTGCATGTGACATTGTCCTGGGACATCCATCCATCTGTCCTGTGCTCTCCAGGCCAGGCAGGCCAGGGGGTGGCCTGATTCCAGGGGTTCTGCATCATAGAGAGACCGCCAGAAGTCATTCATTACAGTGGTGGCAACTTGGCAGAGAGAAAAAGTGCTCTCTATCCTGGCCCCTAGAGCTGCTCTGGTGTTCGCTGAGCTCAGACCTCCAGCTATCTTTCATTTTTTTTTCTGAGTTACCTGACATCTTTCCAATAAAGTTCACTCAAGTCAGTGTTCAGGGCTTGCAGCCAAAAACTCCATGCAGACAGAAACCCGAATGAATAGGGGAAAGAATTTCCCAAAGCCATCCTCAAAGCAATGCAGTGTGCAGTTTTCAATCACCTACTGTGAGCTAGCCACTGGGGTTCCAGAAAGGCAGCGGTCCCCTTTACAGCCCAGAGAAGCTCACAGATTGAGGGTAGGGAAAAGGGCCAGTGGACAATGTGGGCCAGTGCCCAGCAGCTGGGAGTCGGGCTCAGGGCTCTGCTCTACCCACTGTCTCCCATATCATAAACTTTTAACTACAAATTTAAGCGGTACCCAGAAAGGTTTGCTCCTGTTTTCTCTCATTCCCCTTAAAAAATGAAATCAATAACCTGTTCAGGATGTCTTTAATAGACTAAACCAGAGATTTTCATAACCTTGTTATGGGTTGGCATTTGCAACATTTTTCCCCTAAAGCTAAAGTTGGGTTAATATGGCATCATTTGGAAATCAGACAGTGGGACTGAATTAACCAATAACCAGTCTATGTTTGGCAGTTTATCATTTTCAGGGAAGCCTGGTAGGCATCACGGAAACCCTGCAGGTTAGAGAATTGTGGCTCATAGAAGGGAAGGAACATGCCTACATTCACACAGCCAGGGTGGAAATGGTAGAGCTGGGGTTGATCCTGGATCTGCCTGACTCTTCAGCTCCACTCTTCTTCTGTTTAACTTAAAGGGGTAGGAAACTCTAGGAGCCCAGGAATGCTTGCGCTGGGGAGAGATGATTTCTGCAGGGTAAGGGAGGGCAGTTCCTCGGAGGGGCTGGCTGGATAGGCATTTGTGGTCCTGCACTGCCCCCTGGTGGATTCCCCTTGCCTGGACTTGCCCCTGGTTTGGAGACTAGCTGGGAGTTGAAAGCTGGTTGGTGGCTGTGAGCGAGTTGGAGACCTTCCTGGTGCGGCAGCCCCTGCTTTGGGACGGCTGAATGTTTAAGCCAGCGAGATCATATAACAGATATTCATGTGTTTGCTTATTTGTGGGAAAAGTGTTCATTAATTAATTCATTTCAGCCGGGCCCAGTGGCTCACGCCTCTAATTCCAACACTTTGGGAGGCCAAGGTGGGCGGATCACCTGAGGTCGGGAGTTCGAGACCAGCTTGACCAATATGGAGAAACCCCGTGTTTACTAAAAATACGAAATTAGCTGGGCATGGTGGTGCATGCCTGTAGCTTCTCGGGTTGCTGAGGCAGGAGAATCGCTTGAACCCGGGAAGCGGAGGTTGCGGTGAGCCAGGATGGTGCCATTGCACTCCAGCCTGGGCAACAAGAGTGAAACTCCGTCCCCCACCCCCCCCCCAAAAAAAATTTCATTTCCCTGTACTCTGCAGGTCGCAACGCTGACGACTCCGCCGCACAGCCCTGGCCCCCAGCCTCATAGGAGGATCAGAACCACAGAGAGGCGCCCTCGATGCAGGGAGACTGGACTATCCTAAGCCAAGCGCGGGGCGTCCTGGGGAAGACCCCAGGCCGGGCGGGAGTGGGGAGCGGTGGGCGGGGCCGGGGAAAGGCTGCCCAGGGAAGGTAAGGGAGCGGGGACTGGGACCAGATGGGGGAGGGGAGGCAGATCTGCTTGAAGGTCAGTGGCCGAAAGCTTCAGGGACCCTCGTTTTCTAGGACTCTGGACGTCATTGTCCCATGTATCCGTTTGTACATGATTTGGAGATACACCCCAATCACGTAAGCTGCAGGGCTCCGCCACGCCTGGCGCTGCCGCTGGACGGACGGGGATGCAGGCAGAGCCCGCAGGAGGGCAGTGTGGCCGGAGCCCTGGGCAGGAGTCCCGGGGAGCCTGCGGGGAGCCGCAGGGGGCCGGCCGGCGCGGAGGAGACCGGTGGCCTCTGTCCTGAGGGCAGTGGGCCCCCCTGGAGGGTTTCCAGCAGAGGAGCGGCCAGGCCCCTGTGAGTGAGACAGGTCTCCATAGAACAGGAGCTCGCCCAGTGGAGCCCTGGCCTTTCTCGGCCAAACAGTCCTCACGTCTGCTTCCAGGCCTGCAGGAACCGTGGCGGGCCCCAGTCTGTAGAGGAGGCACCATGCTGGCGGTATAGGACTCGTGGATGGCTGGTTTTGGAGCTGTGGGGAGAGAGTGGAGGGGCCTAATGGGGGGCATAGACAGTGTCGTCACCCGGGGCCTCCCCATTCCACCTTCATCTTTTCCACAGATACTTAGGAGAACCTGAGCTATGCACCCGGGCAGCTAACCCAGGGCCAGGTCAGGCGGGCCCCCTGGGCCAGATGTGCTGGGCAGGCATGGGTGCTGGGAGCGGGCTGGTCCTGTGGGCAGTTGTGAGATCTAGAGGCTGGAAGTATAGAGGTGCCCTGAGAGGAGGACTGGCCAGTGAGGGGGACCCAGCCCCAGGGTGACGGTGCCTGCAGCAGAGACAGTGCCTGGGGCAGGAGAGGGCAGGGAGAGGGCCAGGACCCAGATGCCAGGGCCGAGGAGCCCATCGCTGGTAATATTGTAATTGTTGACCCTTGGTAGCCCGGGAGTGAGCCAGGTGGTTTACGAGTCTAGGGCCGAGGCAGAAATCCAATGGGAGAGGCTATTCTCGGGGCCAGGGAGCTTTATCGCGGGGAGGAGGACTGGTCTCTCTCTGACAGTCTGATCTCTGGGACACAGGCCAGACCTCTCGTTCTCTCAAGAACAGGATTCCCCCCTGTCTGCAGTCCCCAGGAGGCAGCAGAGGCCCCCCAAAGGCGAGGAGGAAGCGCATCTCTGGCCCAGCCTGGTAATTAGGCCTTTCAATTGCAATTATTTTTGCAATTACTTTTGCAATTAGCTCAGCTGGTAATTGGAGCTGGAGGTGGTAATTTCTGTCCTTCATGGAAGCTCCCTCTGAACTGGGCTCTGCTCATCTGTCCAGGATGCAGGGCTGTGATCCGGGAGCACTGGCTCTCAGTGGGAGCACTGGGCACAGGGCCCTGGGCCTGCCGGGTGATGCATTCGGATTCCGCTAGAGCCCCTGAGGTGGGACATTTTAGGTATGGCAAGGAGGTGCTTTGTGGGTCTCACAGGAAAGAGCAGGACTGCTCTTAAGATTTGTGGACCTTGGGAGGACCACATCCCACATATCTAAATACTTACAAGTCAAAAATCAAGCAAGCTGTGGCAGGCAGCCCCTAAGATTGCCCTAGCAATTTCTACCTCCTGATGTTCTGCCCTTGTATGACTACCTCCCCTTGAGGGTGGGCTGGCTGGAGACTTGCTTCTAACCAGTAGAGTATGACAAAGTGATGGGGGTGTCACTTCCATGAGTAGGTTATAAACATGGTAATTTCTGTTACAATCTCATGATGCCTCTTGGGTGCATGCCTTGGTGAAGAAGATTCCTCCTGGCAAGGAAATGAGGCCAGCCTGCCTGACAGCCAGTCACTGACTGAGCTCAGCCGCCAACCCTGCCCTAGTTGGGCCTTCAGATGAGACTGTAGATCCTGGGCTGAGATTTGATTGTAGCCTCCCAAGATACTGTGAAGCAGAAAACCCAGCTGAGCAGTTTCCAGATTCCTGATTACACAAATTATGAGATAATATATGTGTGTCATTTTAAGCTACTAAATTTTGGGGTCATTTGTTACACAGCCATAGGTAACTGGTACATAGACATGTTATCAAATTAAATAGCTTCTCTGTTTTGATCTTGAGAAAGTATAATTTTAAAACCACCTAGAAAGTCAGGTTCAAATCTGGAATCTCTGGACTCCTTGGAGTTCTGCACCAGAAAATGGTGTGGGGAGGAGAGCTGGGCCTTGACAGGAGGCTACCCTGCTCTGCCTCTTCTCACCTGGGCTCCATCCCGTGTACCCCAGGTCTTATACATGCCCAGTGGTTAAAACTCCATATCCCCCCATAGGTAGCCACCCCTGGGCCTAGCCATGTTCAGGGTCCACCCTTGACAGCTTGGACTTGGGGACAGGCCTGTACAGGCCCAAGAATTGGGTTTTAGCACCATTTGGCCAAGGAAATCCAGGACCCAATTCCCTCAACTGTGGTTTAGAAGGGGGACAGGGTGGGCTCCAGGTGGCCCGTAGACTCCTGACTCTGTGGGGGCCACTGAAGGGACAGGGCCAGGTCTTCCAAAGCAAGGTTCCTCATGCCTGGATCTGAGGGTGGTCCTCGGAGAGCCCCTTGTTCTAATCTTCTCAGGCAGCCATGAGGTATCTCCAGGAATATACCAGAAAAAAGGGGATTTCAATAATACTTAGCCCAGGTGCAGGGCTGGGGGGCCACATCTGCTCCCTCCTCCCTGTCTTCCACCTTCAGTGGGGCCTGATCTGTGCTGAGCCCTTGCTGGCAAAGCATCTGAAGGACACAGCCCCTGGCTTCCCTATTAGTAAGGAAGACATACCTCAGAGCAGAGCCAGTCTTTCTCCCCAAGCAGATTCATGTAATTAGAATTCAGTGAACACATATTGCAGGCCAGGAGCTGGGTGTTAAGCAGGGAAAGATTTATTAGTATAGGGGTTATTACAAAGGTCACAGATTGGCAGCACAACTGGCCTGGCTGGGAGCTGGGGCTCCTGCCCTTGGAAGCCTGTGTGCTGGGACGAGCCAGCTACTGCCAGAGCCCACCACATTCTGTCCTGCACAGAGGCGCTTCTTCCTCCCTTCCTTTTTTTTTTTTTTTTTTTAAATTTATTCATAATAGTTGCACACATTTATGGGGTATATGTGATATTTTGATACGCGTGTACAATGTGTGATTATCAATTCAGGGTAACTGAGATATCTATCACCTCAAATATTTATCTCTCCTTTGTGTTAGGAACATTAAAATTCTTCTCTAATAGGTATTTTGAAATACGCCATACATTATTGTTAACTCTAGTCACCTCACTAAGTTATCGAACACTAGATCTTCCTTCTTCTATCAAACTGTATTTTTGTACCCATTAATCAACTTCTCTTCATCCTCCCATCCCCTCCCCTTCCCAGCCTCCAGTAACCACCATTCTACTCTCTATCTCCATGAGACCCATTTTTTAAACTCCCATATATGAGTGGGGACATGTGATTTTTGTCTTTCTGTGCCTGGCTTGTTTCACTTGACATGATGACCTCTAGTTCCATTCATATTACAGCAATTTCATTCTTGTTTATGACTGAATAATATTCCATCATGTATTGATACGGTTTGGCTGTGTCCCCACCCAAAGCTCTTCTTGAATTGTAGCTCCCATAATCCCCATGTGTCATGGGAGGTACCCGGTGTGAGGTAGTAGAATCAGAGGGGTGGGTTTTTCCCATGCTGTTCTCATGATAGGAAAGAAGTCTCACGAGATCTAATGGTTTTATAAATGGCAGCTCCCCTGCACATGCTCTCTTGCCTGCCACCATGTAAGACTTGCCTTTGCTCCTCTGCTTTTGGCCATGGTTGTGAAGCTTCCCCAACCATGTGGAAATGTGAGTCCATTAAACCTCTTTTTCTTTATAAATTACCCAGTCTTGGATATTTCTTCACAGCAGTGTGAAAATGGACTAATACAAGTATATATAGATATCACATTTTCTTTATCCAGTTTTCTGTTGATGGACTCAATAGCAAAAAGCCCAAATTATTTGACTAAAAATAGGCAAAATATTAGAATAAGCATTTCTCCAAAGAATACATACAAATAACCAACAGGTATATGAAAAAAATGCTCAACGTCTATCATCACAGAAATCCACATCGAAACTGAAGAGAGTGAAAATCACCTGGTGACCATTGGAGGGGTCCCAGAGACCAAAACTCCTTATCTGAAGAATTTAGAAGGGAGCAAAGACCACCTGGTGACTCTCAGACAGGCCCTCTAGAGGCAAAACTCCCTATCTGGAGTAGAAGTAATTAGACTTCCCTAGCATCTAAAGTTGGCATCTGGTTCCAGGCCTCTTTCAACTTTTATAAGTAACTAAAATGTCTATACATCTCCGGAATGCCATTCCAAAACTCATTTTACAACCAACCCTAAGCTCCTGCCTTAAGGTCCATAAATACCCCTAAGGAAAAACCCACTGCGCCCCGCTGCACCCTTTTGCAGTGTTCCTCCTTTCTCATAAACTTTCTTTTTCAAACCTATACTATTATCAGTACATTTTTTTTTTTTAACCAATCTACGAGTCGACCTCTTCCTGGTGCTAGGGCTCTGACACCTTGCCTGGCAGAAACCACAGTGAGATATCATCTCATCCCCGTCTCAACAAAAACACAAAAAATAATGGATGCTGGTGAGGAGGCAGAGAAAGGAGGATGCTTGCACCTTGTCGGTGAGAGTGTAAATTAAACAGCCTCTGTGGAAAACAGTATGGAGGTTCCTCAAAGAACTAAAAATAGGACTGTCATATGATCCTGCAATCCCACTGCTCGGAGGAGCTTATTTCTAAATCAAAGTTGCTCGCGCCTTTGATCGGGATATTCTAAGTCATATGTCTGCACCGTAGGGGCAAAGAATGCTGAGCAATGCAGAGGTTTGCATTCTATATTGGGCAGGAGGGTTTTTCAGGGTAGAGGAAAGGATTTAAATGTGAGAGGGTGCCTCCCTGCTGGGGCAGCCCTGATTGACAGCTGCTTGCCATGGCAATAAATACAGGAAATAACAAGGTAGCAGGAATCACCCAGCAGCAATGTATAAAAATGAAACATTTACATTTTTTTCCAATAACATGTCACTTGTGTTTCCTGAGACCACTGGTTTGGAAGAATAATGATGGATTTGATCTTGCCAAATAAAGGATTTTTAATTCCTTCCATTTTTAAAAGTCACATTCTATTTAAATTTGGGGTAAATATTTAAACAATCCCCAGAGAGACCTCCTCGCCCTTGCTGCTGTTTATAATCTCCAGCCCAGGACGTCCTCCCCCTTCTCACTGATTTGTCACCTTCCTTCCAGTCCTCTAGCTTGCTTTTCACCAAAAAAAAAAAAAAAAAAAAAAAAAAAGAAAAAAAAAAAAAAAGTTGATTCCAGAATATGAAAAGAAGACTGCAGAATCAAAGCTAATCAATGTTTCTGTTTAACCATATTCTGCAGGCAGTCATGTTATGTCAGCTTGTGAACTACAATTTAATTTAACACTTGAGAGTCATTTCAGGTGGTGTCTGTGTTACTAAGATGTGGAGTAAGCCCCCCCAAATTAAGGTGTCTGCATATAAAGGACCTTCATCAAACATTAAACCACAGGATTTTTTTTTTTTTTTGACCTGGAAACCTTTACTGTTTGGTGACACGTAGGATGAATTAAATTTTTGTTTACTTCAAAATTATGGGACCTAGAAAACAAACATTTGCTAGGTACTAGATATGTGCTAGATGAGTTATATGCATTATCTCATTCAATCCTGACTTGATCCTTCATCCCTTTTCACAGATGGGAAAACCAAGGTACAAATAAAGAAGTAACAGGCCCCCTAAGGTTCCCTTAGAACTGAAACTGGAGCCAGAGTTCATATGTCAGGGTTTTGAGGCCCAGTGAGGAGTGCGGGTTTCCCCTTAGCAAACACCCTGAGGCCTGCAGTTTGCATATCTGTGTTTTCCTCTTATCTGGGGTCAAAATAGAATTTGGTTTTGTAAACACTAATAGTGCTGGCCTGATTATGGTTTCAGAACTGGGAGAGCAGGAGTCTTAATCCCCACCCCACGGCTCTAAAAGCAATTTTGACCTGGTTGAGAGTTTCTTGTGGTTGAAATGTTCTCCATGGCTGGCCAAAATGGATACTTCTACATTATCAAAATGAGTATTCAAATCTTTCAAGAAATGGTTTGTGTCCTGTGGAAGTGGAGATATGGAAGACTCATTGAAACCTCTTCCTCACCCCTCGGAGTGACCCATAATACCAGCTGGTCAAGGAACTGCTCAAGAGGCAGCTCAAAATCAGAGCAAAGGAGAGCTGTTCTTTAAACCCAGAGTATTTTTTTATGCTAGGTTCTCACAGCCTGCAGCAGGGATTCAACAAAGCCAAGCTCGTTAGCTGGCCATTGTCACCAGGATAGCAGAAGGGGATTTCTATGAGCACACATCCTCAAGAAGATTGGTGGGTTGTGTAGAGGGAAGGCGGGTCTCGTGCTGCCTGAATGGACAGCTGACTAGCATCAAGAGCCCAGTGGCCTTGAGTGTGGGCAAGGCACCACACAGATGGCATAGTATCTTGGTGACAGAGGAAGCCAGGAGAGGGCATGAATTATGCCTGCACTCTCGCACCAGATCCTGGGGAGCCAGGGTGGCCTTGACAGGTGGAGTGGGGTTTCTATAGATTTAGATCAATCTCATCTTGGAAATATGGCAGATGGGACTGGTTGATTCCCCTGCAAGCAAATGCCCCTAAGTACATGCCTATTTTCATTTTCATTTCATGGTAAGTAAAATTGATGCACAAAACATGCCTTCCCCCTTTGTGAACAGACATTGTAAACACTCAGAATATCCCATATTAAAGATATTTTTTATGTAATTGTGAATTGAGCTGAGGTATGGTTGACAAGCTATACTTTGTAGACATCTAAAATATTATATTTTAGGCTGGGAGTGGTGGCTTATGCCTGTAATCCTAGCACTCCGGGAGGCCGAGGCAGGCGGATCACTTGTGGTCAGGAGTTTGAGACCAGCCTGGCCAACATGGTGAAACCCCATCTCTACTAAAAATACAAAACAATTAGCTGGGTGTGGTGGCGGGTGCCTGTAATCCCAGCTACTCAGGAGGCTGAGGCAGGATAATTACTTGAATAGGGGAGACAGGTTGCAGTGAGCCGAGATCACGCCATTGCACTCCAGCCTGGGCTACAGAGCGAGACTGCATCTCAAACAATGATAATAATAAATAAAAATAAAATAAAATAAAATATTGCATTTTGTAGATTTTAATCAAATGTAAACTCGTTTTAAATTTGCTTTTTTTTTCATGCTTTAAAGGCTCTTTTTTTTTTTTCAGGTTCCAAATATCTTTGGAAGCTTCTGAAAAGCTTGTGCTTATGACGTGTAATGGATAAAATGGCCCTGCCAGCAGGGGGCGTCCCTGGCCACTGGCTGTGGTTAGGACCCAAGATTTCATCAAAGTATACCGTTCAAAAGATTAAACACATGACTCACACAGATGTATAGTCAACACGAGACACAGAATAATTTAACTCATTAATGAGAGAAGAAGTAGGATGGTAGGTAGGGCTGGTTCAAAAAATAATCTGAGAAACAGCTAAAGACCATCAGTGAAAGAATGTCTTGGCATAGGATTGTTGAATTAGACACAAACAGGTCAGTTTCCTACAGGACAATAAACCCCTTGGCGGTATCTTTCCTCCTGGACAGAAATTGTTTGCATTTCTAATGGGCCAAGAGGAACTATTTGCAACTTAATCTCCTACAAGTTAACATGTAACTTTGCAGAATCTGGGCCCTAATCAATAGTAAACAGTAAGTCAAACACAGGGGACATTCCCCTGGAGAATCAGATAGTCCTGGGTGGGTCTGCTAGATAGGCCCCCCATGTGACACTCAAAGGACATGCCGTCACCTTTTAGCTTTATTCCCAAGTTTTGGGTAAAAATTCTTAACAATGCAAACGGGGAGAAAAGGGCTTTTCTGGGATAAGTCTTTGCTGGGATCAAGGCTCCCGGGGAGGTAAATGCTTTGGCATTTCTTCAGATCTATGTCTTTCAATCTTTGTTCAATATTAATCTAGCAGGGTCAGGGAAAAACTGATTTTTCTGTTAACAAAATCTAACAGAAACAAAGTCACTTACCCATTTACTTCCCTGGTCACAGTGGAGTCAGTACTCAGAAAATACTCAGCAAAACATTTCTTATTTTTTTGTGTGTTTTTTATTACTTCCTTAGTTTCATTTGGGGAGTATCCAAATCAAAGAAGTCAGTGGGAAGCATAGGGAAGAGTTTTAGCTCTAGACAATGCATTATTTTTTACTGGTAAGTAGCCTGATGGCACGAACTACTGGGTTCCTGTATTTTAGCGAGGACACTGTGGGCTCCAAGATTGCTCTGATGGCCTATGTGTGGCACGACGTCCAGAGTAGGTAAATCCAGAGACAGAAGGTAGATTCACGGTTGTCAGGGGCTGGGGAGTCATTGCTAATGGGTGTGGGGTTTCTTTTGGGGATGATACAAAATTTTGCAAAGTTGCAAAATTTAGCAGTGACGATTGTGCAATTTTGTAAATATACTAAATACGTTAAATTGTACACTTTAAAAGGCAAATTTTATGGTATGTGAATTATATCTCAATCAAAAAAACACTCCAGAAAAGGGTCAGCACAACAAGGGATTTTGGAAAAGTTCCCTACAGGGCCAAACGTGGGGACCAAAGAACATTTCTCCAGCTATGAGAGAAGAACAATCCTGGAAACTGGAGTTAGCACATTGTGGTTTATTTCCATGATGTTTCAGGGCTTCCCGCCCTCTGGCTGGCTCACACCCTAACTCAACTTGGGCTGGTCTTGTCTTTAGTGACATGTTTCAGAGGAGACAGTTTTCAAGAACTGAGAGGGTCTTCACCCTTCTACCTCTCATACACAATACAAGTCTAAAAGATTTCAAATTATTTCAACACCTGCTTAGACCCACCCAGTTCTTTAGCATTTTATGCTGCCTGAGACCTAAACCTTCAAATTGGACATTTGTATAGTATTGTTTCTGGCATTGAAGGGAGTCACAACCACAAAGAGAATCCACCCCAAATAATGCTGTCATTATGTATCAAATGCTTTCATTCATCTCCTCTTAATCCTCACCACAACCTGTAAGGTAGATTTTAATTAAATTTGTGTAACCAAAATGGCATCTGTGGTCTCCTGATGCCTCGGATCTGGACAAGGTTGGTTTAATCTCACTCATTCACTACCCTCTAGGAAGACCACAGCCTTCCCAAGATTCCAGTGACTTCTCAAAGGATCAGGAGCACCTGGTCTTTTTTACCTCTGGAAACTTGCCTCCTCTAGGGTCCCTTCAGTTGTGATCTATGTGGGCCCAGACGCCAAACTCCACCCCCTTCCCAGATTCCACCCCTGCCCCCAACCAAAGCCAAAATACTCATGAGTGCAATGGTCTCTCTTGGAGATCTTTGTGTAGGAGGAGAGGTGGAGAAGGGTTTACACCATATCAGTGTGTACAACTATAAAATAAATATGAGGCATCCACTTTTCTTCCAAGTGTCATTTTGGGAATATACATGGTTAACTTCATTCTGTCCCCATCTTAGAGACTTTTATCTCTTTCCTCTTTTCTCATCCCTCCTCCTCACCACCTGCTACCCCAGACTGTACCTCACAAACTCCAAATTCTTCTCCCACTATTATGCAGATAAATGCATTTTCAGATTCATCCAGGTGCACAGCAGAACAAAGGGGACCTAGTTAACAATAAGAGGCCTTCTTTGGAAAAGGCAGTTTGGGTTATAAATAGCATAAAGAAAATGTCGCTAGTACTATCGTGTCATGGATGAGAGAATAAGACCCAGGGTCCTGTGTCAGTCACCTACATTTTTCTCTCTAGGTCAGGCTCTAGATCAGATGAATGCTGGGTCTCTGGGAGAAGATCTTGGAGTCAACTCAGAATGACCTCTGTCCCTAAGTCTAAGAGATGTTCAATTTCAATGCCCAGAGCAGCCCTGACTTGGCACCCACATCCTGGACTAAGCTCCAAGGTTGGTGGAGGACCTCCATTGCTTTGGGGAGGGGGCAGCCTGCAAGGTCTTGACATTTGGAAGGCTCTGAATTGACAAGTCAAGAATGTGCCATTTAGAGTAGGGTGTGTACATCTCACAGCTGGAAACTGCATCCATGTGGGAGCAGGGAAGGCTACGTGGGCTAGATCAGGCAGGGCTGTGAATGCCAAGCCAAGAAGCCAGCTCTGCATTCAAAGGTGATGAAAGCCACAAAGGCATTTAAGCAGAAGAGCACTCAATGACTTGCACTTTGGCGTAGCAATAGCTCATGCTTATTGAGCACATGACATTGTCTAAGCTCTTTGTTTGCATCTTGCCAAGCACTTTGCAGGCATGACATCCTTTGAAACCTTCCAACAACTCTGTGTGATACCACGCTTATCCCCATTGGTGGATGGAGGAACTCGTGTGTGACTTGTTCCCTCAGCTGGAATTCAAAGCCAGTCAGATACCATGACCTGCTGGCTCTGAGATGCCCTTTGGGGCACAGGGAGGGGTCCACACACATTGGATGAGGAGGGAATGAGGACTGCAAGGCTAGTGGGGAGTCCAAGAAAGGTATGGCAGAGGCCTGACCTAGGGCAATGGTGATGAAGATGGGAGGAGTGGGCTCACTGAAGGCCCTTTCTGAGATCCCGGCAGCTCTTGGGACCTCTCTGGAGCCCTGCAGAGAAAGCCTGATCAAGACAGAGGCAATTTCCAATCTCTCTGTGTTTCTTGTCCTCTGAGGTCTCCCTGCTCTCTCCAGTTTCCCCAGAGGAGCTGAGGGGTGTGTGTGTGCGGTGTTGGTGGGGCAGAGGGAAAGGGAGGGAGCATCTTTGGTGGTGTCTGCTCTGGTCAGGGGCCACACCCCACCCCTACTCTCTCCTCTAGGGGCTCCCCCAGAGTAGCAGAGCAGTTCTGTTTCTGAGTCCACAAACTGGCAGGCTTCTGGTCAAATGTGGCCTATAAAAAGGCTTGGTTGTTTCAGTATAGTGCTTTAATGGTTTTTTTGAGATGGAGTCTCACTTTGTCACCCAGGCTGGAGTGCAGTGGTGCGATCTTGGCTCACTGCAACCTCCACCTCCCAGGTTTAAGCAATTCTTGTGCCTCAGCCTCCTAAGTAATTGGGACTACAGGCATGCACCACCACACCTGGCTAATTTTTGTATTTTTAGTAGAGACGGGGTTTCATCAGGCTGGCCAGGCTGGTCTCGAACTCCTGACCTCCTTATCTGCCTGCTTCAGCCTCCCAAAGTGTTCGGACTACAGGTGTGAGCCACTGGACCCAGCTAGTGTTTTATTTTTTTAATTACCAACTTTTCAAAGAGAGGTTTATCTAGTTTATCCTCCCTGTCTCCTTGCCTTCCTCTCTCCCTCCCTTCCTTCCATCTATCCACTTACTTTAACATGTGTACAGCATTTACTATGTCCCCAGCATCCTTCTTAGAGCTGTAGAAGTATTAACGCATCTAATATTCCTCATAAATATCCAAATACGTGTCTTCTCCTGAAAAATAGACTCTGGGCCGGCAGTCCCAGGTGGCAGCATTACCATCCTGCAGAGTTGCTGTGGTCCCTTTGGCCAAGGTCATATGGACATGTGTGCTATTAGCATGGCTGGGGTGCAGATCAACAGCAGGGACGTTGGTTGTAAATTGCCAGGCACCCTCTTCTATTTTTCTTGTGCCAGTGAGCGTTGGTGGCCCCTGAAGTCATCTGAGTTAGACCCTCTGGGATGTCTGTGATATGTCTCTTGGACAGAGGGATGTGCCAGGGGAGGAAGTAATGAATTATTCTGGTAGCAGGTACAGGGATCATTTTGAAATGAAGGTGAGGCCAAAGCTGGAATCTGAAGGGTGCCTGGGAAGGGAATTCTGCAGGGGACATGACCATGCAGTGAGAGTGTGCACGAGAGGCTGGGTCCGTGAGCAAAAGAGGAGAGTGCAGCAAACAGAGGGGAGTGTGAGTGAGCCTGGACCATTAGGCAGGACCAGACCGTGGGGGAGGGGCAGTGGTGGTGAGGGTGGAACACTGAGAGGCTCACAGCCAAGCAGTGCCAACGCCCAGATTTGAGTCTTAGAGATCTCACTGTGGGGCAGGGTAGAGAATCATTGTGGCATGTGTAGGAGACCGAAGGCAGGTTCAATAATGGGGAGTTGAGGAGCTTAAAGAACTAATTTCCAGTCATTGGGGACCCTGTCTCCATCCTGATACTCCTGCTCTGCAGGACTCTGGTGTCAGGCAGGTTTCAGCTCATATCTGGCCTGGTGTCTGTGGTGGATTAGATAGTCATTCACCTCTCATCTCATTCCACTGGAGAGTGGAGAGGAGGATTTACTTGCTCCATCCATGACTTGGCCATGGAACTTGCTCTGGCTCATGGTGTGTTTGCAGATGAGATGCCCAGTAATGTGAAATGCACATGTGTTGCTGGGCTTGCTCTCTTACATCCCTGCCATTTCCCAGAGAAGGACATGCCTGGGTGTCCCTGCTGATCCCAGGAGAGCATGGGAGACACTGGAAGCAATGCTGAACCATCCCAGCAGAGCCTATCCTAGATGAGCTGCCTGCAGATGAATGAGCTAAATAAATGTTTACTGACACATGCTGGGATATATTGTGGATATTTGTTACACAGCACTACTGTGACTCTTCTTAGCTGATACAGCCGCTAATATCTGGGTGACTCAGGCAGGGCTGGCTTCCTCGACAGAGATCTGAGGAGGAAGGCAGAACTTGATAGAGCTCGTGGAGAGCCTGGGGTGAGCCTCAAGAGAGGTCTGAATATTTCTTCTACCTACATTTTCTGTCCTGCCCGGGAAGTAGGGCATCTCTAGGAGGACTAGAAGGACTACAAGGCACGGGTGGGATGCTGAGGCTGTGAAGAGACAATTTCTTCCCAGGGTTGCTGGTGGGAGTGTGAACATGCTGTGCTTCTCTAGAGGGCTGTTTGGCAGCATGTATACTCCACATCCAGAAAGATATTTGCAGGTACACTTATGCTAAACACATGCGAGCACACACACACACACACACACAACCAAAAAAACTGCACTTGCACATGTGCACAAGGAAACATTGTCAGATGATCAGCATATCACTGTTTAAACAGCCAAAAAATAGAAATGACTCAAATGTCTGTGGCCAGGAATACAGCTAAACTGTAGGTACCTACCACTATCAATACCACAGAACATCCCCTGTGGCTAAAAATAATGAGGGAGATCTTCATGTGGTAGCATGATTGAAACTTGAAGACATACTGTCGAGTTTGGTTCCTTAGGTGCAGTATAACTTTTATGTTAAAAAACAAAACAAGTAAAACTGAACCGAACACCACACAGCAAACTAGAGTAACAGTGGCTGCATGGAGACATTTAGCATAGTTCACGCTAAATTGCTAGGGAAGAAAGATGTTGGCGGGGGGATGTGTGTCAAATGAACTCTACCTTTCTCTGTAATGTTTCCATTTTAAAAAGAGATTGTATGTCTAGTGTCACTTATGTCTTTAAAAATTAATTTCAAGATAAAGGTATAAAGAAAAGACCTGGACCTTGGAGACAAGCAAATCTGGTTGGAGCTCCAGCTACGCTGCTTGTTCAGGTTGTTAATTTTAGAGTTGTTAACCGCTCGTGGGGACACTAATCCCTACCTGGGATGGCTGGTCGCAGAAGAGACAAAATGGTGCTTGTAGAAGGGCTGACATCATGTCTGGGTACAGGAAGGGGCTCGTAAAAGTCAGTGGAAAGTGATGGACAGGTTAATCTGGGAGCCACGTGGCCCAGACTGTATGTCCCTTTAGGTCCCTATTTCCTTTGGAGTCCTGCCAGGGCCACTGGGTGCATGAGAACTCTGGCAACAGCCCAAATGGCCCATGGAGTGAGGGTCGAGGCCGGGTCAGGCCAGTGCAGCGGCTCGCCGGGTGGCATCTCAGGACGTGAGAAGCACTTTGTGTTCTGTGACCTTTAATGAGGAGGGCCATGGCACTGACCTCTGCAAAGACCTCCAAAATACCGAGTTGTGAGCCCCCGAGGTCTATTGGCAGCTGGGAAGGGTGCTCCTTCCATTCACCCTGCAGGCTTGAGGCTCCTGAATTCTCACTGGATGCTTGGAATTCCGGTGGGAAATGTGTGTCCCCAGCGATGCTTTCCTGCTTGTGTGACATGGGGAGAGTCACCTGAACTCCCCGAGCTCCATTTCCTCATCTAGACAATAAGGATGATGAACTCTCCCTCGACAGTAGTCCTGAGGGCCACACCAAGCCACGGTGAACTTCCAGGTGCTTTGCTGGGACACAGTCGCTGTGAGTAGAATGGGATTCTCTATCCCACCCAGCTCAACTGGGATGGGATTCCAAACCACCCCTCAATCTGGCTACTGAGCCACTCCCTAGCACCCACCTTGCAACTAAACCGGGTTTAAACACCACCTGGCTTGGGGTACTCAGGAGCCTTTTCCTCTAGAACATCACAGCTGGCTGCTGGATCCACTTCCTCCCACACTCGCACACTGAGCCTACCTCCCGGCCGCAGCACACAGCTTATTCCTTCCCTCATTCCCTTTTACATTTAGGTGCATGCCCATCTTTCAGGTGGGCATGAGTTTTGATTTCTTTGGGTTCCCAGATGTAGCCTGAGGTCTGCAGTGAGCAGATGCTCATAGAATGTTCCTGTCCACCCCCACGATCTGACCCCAATCCTCCCCCTGATCTATTTTATCCACTGAATGCCTTTAGCCCCTTCTGCTGAAAACCTTTCAAAGGCTCCCCGTGACTTGTGGAAGGAGACACAATTCCTAATGTGGCTGCCAACCCTCCCGCCTGCCCATGGAGCCTGTTTGGGCCTCACACCCTGAGTCTTGGTACTTTCCCAAAGACTCTCTGGTCTCCTTCCCCCTCTGCAACCTCATTCCCCTTTGCCTGGTTAGCGATCATGGTTTTTGCTTCTCTGATTCCCACTGGTGGAATCTGAGCCTGCTGGCACAGGAGTCTGGGCATTGCAGATCCCAGGCCCCAGCCCCGGCTGCTTGCCTATAAAGAGCCCTGATATTCATCACACCCGAGGCTGTTGCTCAGGGGTCAGCAGTTCAGTTCAGGACTGTTTAGCATCATCTGCAACCCAATTTACTACCTTCACCTTTCCCAAGTCTTCCAGCTTTGTCTTTTCTCCCCTAAATATGTATAAAATCTCATTTTGAGCAGAGCAGTTCCCGTAGGCTTTGATTTACACACAATGTCTCCTCTGCTTCTTGTGAAAATTTGTCAAGGTGTGTCTTAGTGGGTTCTTCTGGAGGGCTGGAAGCTCAGAATTCCACAACCTCCAGCCTCCTCCCTTCCATGCCAGGGAGCACGGCTCACGGCTGACACTGCAGTGATCAAATATCATCCTCAACTCTGGTCTGCTCCCTTCCTTCCTCCTCAAAACCCTTCTGCCGGTAGCTCTGGGATTCATTCCTTGCATAAAATCCATGCTTTTTCTCCTGACCTGGTTTTCACTTGCACCTCATCCACCCACTCTCTATTGTCGGCTAGCTTGATTGGCAGGTTTTCCATTTTAAAGATGCCTCTTTCTCCCACTAAAAAAGGTGTCTCTGTATCTGACAATTTCAGAATGATTCCACTCCAGGAACACTTACCAAGCTCCTCCCAACCACCTGGCTCTCCAGGTCCTTCTGACCAGCCCTTCCCTCACTTCTGGTGTGGCCCTTTAAGATGAAACTAGCTTCTGGAAAATGTCTCTACTTTTTAAGGCAATTTTTAATTTGGCCTTTACCCCAGCATTTTAACATGACTCTTTTTCTAAATCAAGACACCGTATGATGAAGTTTGGGAAGCATTTCCTCACCAGGAAGTTAAAAAATAAAAGCGTGAGGCAGCATCTGTTTCGATAGTTTTATTGGAACACGATGGTAACACAAACATGGATTTGGGGTCCCACCACAGATGTGCCTCCTCCAGGCGGCATGCACTCCACTTCTGCAGCCAGCAGAGGCCCCAGGAGGCCTGCAGAAGGTGGGGGCAGCCAAGAGACAGATGTGGAGGCGTCCTCTGCTGTGGTGGGTGGTGCGTGGGCGCCTTGGGCCAGAGCTGTGACCAGCTGAGTCTGTGATCAGCCAGACTGGTTTGTTTTCGCTCGAGGTCATGTGGCCGTGACTGAGAGATCCGCCTGCCTCAGACTCCTGGGAAACCTTCCAAGGAGGTGGGTCTGGGGATTCCAGAAGGAATTCAGCCAAGAGACTAAGGACCTCTGGGGGTCACCAGGGCAAATCATGCCTTTAGGTTTGTTGGCAGATGCACTGCTGAAAGCATCTCTTTTGTCCGCTCTCTGCACTGTCTCTTTTCTCTGCTCATTCATCCAACACGTATTTATTAAGCTCCTACCATGTGACAAACCCTCCTCTAGGGGCTAGAAAGACAGTGGTCACTGGAAATAGACAGGACCCACGGCCTCGTGAGGAGGAGAGACAGACAACGTTCAAGGAATCACACAAACAGCTGTGACATCACAACCATGCCAGTGCCTTCCAAGGAGAGCTCTGAGGGGGGTGGCAGGGGCCTGGCCTGGTGTGGAGGGTCAAGGAAGGCTTCCTGAAGGAAGTAACATTTCAGAGCACTGAAATGGACAGAAGGAGCATTTGGTCATGGAAACAGCCTTGGGCATGGAATGGGCAGAGCAAGTTAATCAAACCAAGAGGAAAAGGACAGCAGGGCCTGAGTGAAGTGATAGAGGAGGCCTGGTGCAGGGGGAGGCTGGAGAGGCCCCAGCAGGGTCCCAGCACACAGGGCCTGAGGGCCCGGTTGAAGACGGTTTTATCTATCTGCATGGCATGACCTGGGTCGCATCTGGCGTGGCCCACTCTGGCTGTCAGGTGGAGGGCGGACCGGGTGGGGGTGGAAGTGCTGAGAAGAGGTGTTCCAACTGTCCTGATGGAGACGATGGTGGCCGGATGGAGTGACACAGGGTAGATGGGAAGAAGCCAGCAGACGGTGGAGCCAGGACTCCATGAGGACTGAGGCAAAAGGAGGTGGCAAGGTGGACCCTCAGCCTGTGAAGCCCAGGCAGGCATTGGTGTGAGAAGGGGAGCTGGGAAGCAGGGCGGGTGCAGGGGGAAGGTGGGCTCGCAGCTGCAGACACGCTGAGGGAGAGCGCCCTTGAATCTCCCAGGTGGAGGTGTTGCGGAGGCGGCAGTGGGTCTCACGCTCCCGGAAGGAGCCAAGCCTGCAGTCACAAATCTGTGAGCGATTTCA
>PVKP010036886.1:5587-22218 GCA_004027715.1 Plecturocebus donacophilus | reverse complement strand
GGAGAACTGCTTGAACCTGGGAGGTGGCAGTTGCAGTGAGCCGAGATAGTAACACTGCACTCCAGCCTGGATGACAGAGCAAGCCTCCATCTGAAAAAAAGGAAACAGAAAATGTAATGATCAGCTCTTGAGAGGCACATTGGTGAGGGCTCTGGGGCACTGTGGTGAGGCACTCACTTGAGCTTTAGGGGATCCGGGCAGCTGAGACCCAGCGGGCAGGAATTAGCCAGGCTAAATAGGACCAGATGTCAAGGCAAAGGAAACAGCATATAATGAGGAAGAGAATATATTGTCTCAACAGCTGAGATATTTACAGAGAGTAGGTTTTGGTTTTGGTTTTGTTTTCAAGAAAAGGCATTGGCCTGGCATGGTGGCTCACACCTGTAATCCCAGCACTTTGGGAGGCTGAGGAAGGTAGATCACGAGGTCAGGGGTTTGAGACCGGCCTGACCATCATGGTGAAAACCTGCCTCTACTAAAAATAAAAATAAAAAAAGGCTTTAAATGTCAGCCAAAGCTAAACTTCTAGATCCAGGGTGGTGGGTGGCCCTGAGGCTTTACAAGAAGAGGGAAGGTACTGTGCATGGTAGAAGAACATCTGTTACTCAAGGGAGTGAGGGGACTGAGAGCTCTCCAGGGAATCTGGGTGAGAGGGTAGAAAGGAAAAGAAGAGCTGAGTGCTCAACTCTACACAGAGGAACCCCATTCTAAAACAGTTCCTCCTTCAAACTTCAGGAAAAGCTGTGCCACAAAGAGAAATGTCACTAAGTCACTCAAATTTCTTTTTTTTTCTTTCTTTTTTCTTTTTTCATAAGGATGGCGTTTCACCATGATGGCCAGGCTGGTCTTGAACTCCTGACCTCAGGTGATCCACCCACCTTGGCCTCCTAAAATGCTGGGATTATAGACGTGAGCCACTGCACCCAGCCGTCACGTAAATTTCTTTCAATAAAATGCAGTGAATAGACTGAGGGTTGTGTTGGGGCCGATACACACACAGCCCAGAAGTGAGAGAGCATGGGGTACCCTGAGAACTAAAAATGGTTCATTCTCTGAGTCCTGGGTGTGGGGTGCAGAGCGGGAGAAAGGCTGACACTCTAAAGCCAGGTGAACAGTGACAAATCCCATCCTGTGCAGATTAAAACCCCATGTACTTTTGTCCCAAGCACATTTCTGGACCTCTTTACCTCTCCTCTGTGGGCAGCCAGCAGGTGAGTGCCACATCACAGTCAGATGCCCCTGTTGAAGAGATCTTGATCCCCTGTTCTTGACCCCAAAAGTCTTCCCATGGACACTGAGGCTGTGGCATGACAGTACTCAGGAAAGGCTCCCTCTGAAGAGGCCATGAACACCTGCTTCTTTGCCAACAATGACCTTGAATCATGAGCTCCCGATTGAGGACAGTAAAGATTTGTCCCCGGCTGCAGAGCGTCCTCTCCTTGGACTCTTGAAGTTCCGCCCATGGTGATACAGCTGGTTTTAGGCAGTGAGTAAGTAGGGCTTGAGGCAAGTCTTTCCATGATGGGGCAATAAGGCCTTGGAAAAATCCACTCCTTCAGCAGGGAAAGTTTTCTTCTTCCATCTACAGTTGGCTCATCCTGAAGCCACAGAATCCTCACCTTCCTTGTCCCCATTTTCTAAAGCCCCTAGACAACCTGCCAGTGTGGGAAAAACAGAACAGCTCCTGCAAGGCCCAGAATCCAGCTCTTAGGGACTCTGCCATTCTGCTCCTCAGCTCCTGTACATCTGCCTTCCAGAGACTAGAGATACAAGGCCTGACACTACACATTCCCATCCCTATAGGCCCAAAGTCCAGTGGGCTGTCAGGGGGGACAGACAAAATTTAAAAGTTGCAATGCAGCCGAGCACGGTGACTCATGCTTGTAATCCCAGCTCTTTGGGAAGCCAAGGCAGATGGATCACGAGGTCAGAAGTTCAAGACCAGCCTGGCCAACATGGTGAAATCCTGTCTTTACTAAAATACAAAAATTACCCAGGCATGGTGGCAGGTGCCTGTCATCCCAGATACTCTGGAGGTTGAGGCAGGGGAATTGCTTGAACCCAGGTGGCAGAGATTGCAGTGAGCTGAGATTGTGCCACTGTACTCCAGTCTGGGCAATAGAGTGAAACTCTGTCTCAAATAAATAAATATATATATATATAAATAAATGTTGCAATGCAACATAACACACACTGTAATAGAAATAGAAAGAGCACCTTATTTAGCCTGAGTGGGTTTGGAAAGGTGGCCCAGAGCTGTTGGTAGATGATGTAGAATTAGATGCTCAGTTGAGCTAGCATAGCTGAGAAGCAGGGAAAGAACATTAAAGAGATATGAAATTTGCATATTTAAATTATATATTTAAATAAGATACATTTTAGATACATTAATAGATACATTTAGATACATTAATAAGAGAATAAGATACATTCAAGGTTTTATGAGTAGGTTGGTTTGAGGAACTATATATATTTAGAGATGGGGGTCTCACTATGTTGCCCAGGATGGAGTGCAGTGGCCATTCACAGATGCAATCCCACTACTGATCAACTCAGGAATTTTGACCTGCTCTGTTTCCGACCTGGGCTGGTTCACCCCTCCCTAGGCAATCTGGTGGTCTCTCGCTCCCGGGAGGTCACCAAATTGATGCCAAACTTAGTGCAGACACCCAATCAGCATGGGGCACTTCCATCAGCCTAGACCCCTGATTGCCAATACTGCATAAAGGACCCTGCTCATCTGCAATGAACATATAGTATGAGCAAGAAATGAACTTAATGACTCATTTGTTACTGCAGCCTAGCTGAGCCTGGTCCTAACTGATACTATTGGCATGACTAAAACAGAGGCTTGTGTTGGGGAATGTCAAGAGGTAAGCCTGCAGGTGAGTAAGGTCAGCCAGCTTTCCTACTGTTCTTTTTCAGGATCTTAGGTAGCACCACAGGCTGTAGTTAAGTTGGTTTAAATTCTAGCTCCATTGTGTTCTAACTTTCTGAACTTGGGCAATTTAGTTAATCTTCTTAAACCTAATTTTATCTAACTGCAAATTGAGAATAATTAAAATAATATTATCTATTTTATAGGGCTGTTACACGTGAATAAATAAATACTTAACCTTCTCTGTCCCCGATCATAATTCTTGGACTACCTGTTCCCAGTTACCTGTGTGGTTATTTGAAATGCAAACTCTCCCACCCCACCCCAGTGTAAATCAGAACTTCTGCCCAGGAGGGGCAGAGATCTGCACTTTAAAAAACACTCCAAACAGTCTTTTTGCATCCTGAAGTTAAAGAACCACTACCCTCAAGATTTTGAAGAACAATAAATCTTCCACACGGAGGAAGAATCACTGACTGGAGGCTGGCTTTGTCTGAGGTCAATAATTCTGCAGCTGACTAGGTGGTGATAGCCCTTCCCATAAAAGCCCAAGACTACACTGAGAGCCAGCTCAGTACATAAAATTCTGGCAGTATTCAGGTCTCTACAGCCTGCCGAGGCCAGCCGCAGAACATTTTGCAAGGTCTTCTCTGAGGAAGAACCTCCAGCAATGCATCCTTTCCCACTCTTCCATTTGGTCCTGGCTTGGTGAGGCTTTTTTCCTGAGGACATGGAACATGTTTCTTTTTCTTTAGAATAAGGCTGATGGCTGCAAAAACAAAACCCTGGTAAGTAGCCTTCTTACCAGAGTCGCACAAAGGCCTCAGAGGAGTAAGATGCTTCAAGTGTATTACTGATCAGGTCAGTCCCAGCTGCTCTCCTTGCCAGCAGCTTCTCCCAGCACCTGCCACTGTCATCTGACTCTTTCTATGCACTGTTCCAAATCCCACACATGCTCAAAAACACGCGGTGAATTTCTCAGGCTTCTGGCCCATGGAATCAGGTCTGCATTTCTTACTCTGGCTTTTAGATGATTCCAAGCTATATTGCACCTTGCCTTTCCAGTCCTTCATGTCACCCTTTCCCAACCATGTCCTCACTCTCTCCCTTGCCCCTGTAACTTACCTGGGAAGGGAGTTCAGGCCGATCCCCTGTAATGGATGCTGCTGGTGTTCTGACAAGACCCCCTTCATCATCTCCTAGAAGAGAGTACAAAGGCTGACACTTTTGCCTAAGGAAGCCGGATTTTTGGTGCCTTCTACACCCCAAGGCTCCGAGGTGGGATCAGGTTGAAGTTAAAATACAGCTCAGCCTCCTCCTTGCTTCTCTTCTTCCCCATCTCATCTTGCCTTACCCACTTCCACACCGACCTTTTTGCCAGACAGAACTTCCTGATTTTGGCAGTCCCCTAGCAGGGGCTTAGAGCCTTGAAGCCAGACCCATACTCATTGTTCCAAAATTTGGAAACAGTCTGGCTGTCTTGAGTTGTTGGAAAAGAGGCTGCTAATTTAACATACTTAAGCAGTCAATTTATTACCCCAGGCATCATCTGAGGAAGCCTTTCCTACTGTGCCTCTCAGTTTTAAGCCTAGCCATCTACTGGAGTTCTAATAATACCTCTGGAAGTTCTGCTGTTACATGTCTGCTTTTGTCGGGCATAAGCTGCTGTCATGAATCCTCTTCTACAATATCCCCACCTCATGTATAAGCCCAAATGTACAATGGCTATGACAACATTATAAATCCTAGCTTTTACTTCCTCTGCTTTTTTGCAGGATTATGTTGAGTAAAAACAATAATGTGGCCTCCCTGACTGGTCTAACATTTATCAGGGCTTGATAGTAAAAAAAACTTTGTGTTAGTAATGACATATCCATTCCAGAAGGTTCCAATCTCTCTCTCAAGAGAAAGCCACAGACACAAATGTTGAGGTCAATTTGGGGGAGGAGTTATCTGATAAATCTAGTCTAAAACAATATCTGGTGTTAATGACACATTCATGGGGGGCAAGCCATCAATGGACAAAGAAAGCAAGGTTGGCAGGGTTAAGGTTTTAATCATAATATAGGAGGATTTGAGAGGAAGAGTCTAGTAAACTTTCATGAGGGAAGTCAAGACGTGGAAAAGTGCTATGCATTTTCATGAAGCAATAGGATCTGCACAGCATGGAAAACATGAGTGTCAAGTGGGTGACCTAATACCACATCAGTGGGGCTCTGGAAATGTTTGGTCCAGCCTTGACTCAAAGGCAACAGGGATATTTCCTAGCTAATGAGTCCAGCACTGGGTCAAGGCAAAGCTATAATATCACGGAGGTCTCTAGTATTCATGATGTTTTTTAAAAGAATACTCCAGGGCATGACCTCCTCATTCATCCACGAAGAAGGAAAAAGTCAAGAAGTGGGAAGTCTAAGCATTGGGGAGGGTGTGAAAGTAGAGAAGCCTTAAGGTTTTTGAAAGCATTTTTGTATAGCAGGCCTCAAACTACAAGGTTTGAGATGACTCCCTAGTCAGGGCATAGAGCCCTGGGACAATCAAAGATATTAGGTACCACATCTTACAACATCTCATAAAGAGCAAAAACTTCTCAGCATTAGTTTGTTTCAAAGAAAGGAAAATAGTCTATAGTTGAGGTTTGGTCTGTAGAGAGAGGTTTGCCATGGCCCAGATCCTGGAGGCACAGTGAGCACCACAGAACTTTGTCTCTAGCCACCCCATGACCCTCTCCTGCTCGTTCAGTGACCTAATCATCAGTACCTAGAAGGAGGTCATCCACATACTGCAGTAAAGTGGAATCACTTGGGAAGACTAAAACTGGTACTTAAAGTGTGTAAGAAGTAGGTAGAATCCTGTGTAAATCCTTGTGGTGTACCAGTCTGTGTATGTTGTTGGATATTTCAGATCAAGGCAACCAAGTATTAGAATTCTGTATAAAGAGGTATACTAAAAAATAAACAGAACAAAAATCGATGATAGTGAAATATTGCGTGTCGGCAGTAACAGAATACTGGACAGTGGCGGGAGTAGGCACTCAGGAAAACCCAGGTTTGATCATTTTATGGATAGATCTTGAAACCTGGACTAAATGACACCCCTTCCCATTTGGGATTTTTTAATTTTATTTTATTATTTATTTATTTATTTATTTTGCAGGACTGACTCCATATTGCCATTTAATATGCTTTGTATTATAGGATATAAAAACTAACTCCCCATCTATGGAATGTTAAGCTGAAACCCAAGACATTCAAAGCCTCCCGTAATTCAATATCCCACACTATTTTCTGGTTGTACCAAAAAATAACCAGAAAATGATTTTACCTCTTAAAAAAAAGAATTTACACTTTAAAAATGGGATGAGGTGGGATTCCCTCCTTAAAAATGTTTCTAGAGCTACTAAAAAACTTGCATTTACAAAATAGTTGATAAAAATATTCCTCTGGATTGTACAAGAAGGGAAGACAGGGACCACTGATAAGACATGGTGCATGGCATTAATCAGACTTGGCTTCTTTCTCTCCTGCTTCATCAGATGCTGGACTCTCCTCACTTTTCGTTTCCCCATTTTCTGCAGGTATCTTCTTAGTTTCTTGGTTAGCCACTTCAGCCTGTTTTCCCTTTGCTCCCCTTTTCCCTTTTGTTTGCACTTTTCTGTCTGAAGATTTATCCTTCTCTGCTGCCTTTTTCGGCTTCGCTTCCACTTTTGCAGGAGGTTTCGCTGACAACCGCACGGATCTCCTCTTGGGCTCTTCCTTGGCGGCCCCTTCGGCGGAGTTGACCTTCCCTTTGGGCATCGTGGCGACGGGGAGGCGCATGCCGGGTGACTGCGGGCGGCGGCGCGCCGAAAGCCTTTGCGAAGCTGGGCTGCCTGGCCGCTGCCACACCTCCCGCTGCCCGAGCTGCCGAGACCCACCGATTTTTTTTTTTTTAAGACAGAATTTTACTGAGATAGTACTGAGGAGTAGTACCTAGTCCTTTTTTTTCTTCTTTTTTTTACTTTCCTCAGTTTCGGATGGGAAGATGGGAATCAGGGAAAGTCTGATACCTTTAATCATTTTCCAGGGTGATGGAACATTCGGCTTTATCAAACTAATGAGAGATATCGTCAGTCTCCTTAAATAGAGATAAATTGAAATGATTTAGTGAGTCCTTAATGATTTACTTTAGAGAGTATTTTTCCAAAAGAATTTAAAATTGTTTCCTTAACCTTTCTATTATGTCCTGGGAGTCAGTAGAGTCTTTGGAGATAGCAAGTAATTAAGTGTTTTCTCTCCTGTTGGCCTTACCTGGAAGTAAGTACTGGCTGCATCCTTGGCTTCACGTACAGGAGAGGAGGGACCGGTGAGCCTGACAGCTCTAGGGAGCTGAAGGACTAGGGGTGAGACATGCAGGGAACATTTTGAGAAATAAAGATACAAAGAAAGGCTGGGAGGGGACTCTGGGAATGTCATGGGAGGTGTTTTCTAAACACTTTGTTTTAAGAATCTCTCCTTGTTGAGCACAGTGGCTCATGCCTGTAATCCTAGCACTTTGGGAGGCCAAGGAGGGTGGATTACTTGATGTCAGGAGTTTGAAACCAGCCTGTCCAACATGATGAAACCCCATCTCTTTAAAAAGAAAAAAAGAATCTCTCCTTAAAAAAAAAAAAAAAGAAAGAATCTCTCCTTAAGAATTTTTAGTACAATTTGAATTATTTAGCTATTTTTCAGCTTCTTTATGCCAAGCAGGATAAGTGAATTGTACATCCAAGATTTTTGTTCCTTATTGGTCTAGGTCCTTGTTAAAATGCACTCTTTGAGTGAAGAGAGCCCCCAAACAGGCTTTGTGTGAGCAACACGGCTGTTTATTCACCAAGGTGCAGGTGGTCTGAGGCTGAAAAGGGTATCAGCATAGGGCAGTGGGATAGAAGTTGGTTTTATAGATTGGGGCAAATCTTTTGGGAAGGGAGCAGGGTTGTTATGGAGTAAGATCAGTTATAGTGGTGAGGGTAGGGGCAAGGAATACACATTACCATAGGGTGGGGTAAGGCATAAGAGTAGTTAAAATGGTAGGGTGGGGCAGAAGGATATTCACAGAGCAAGAGCAGTTAAGGTGGCAGGGTGGGGCGAGGGGTATTCACATTATCTAATAACAGTTATGATGCCAGGGTGAGGTGAGGAGTATTCACATCATCACAACAGTTAAGATGGCAGGGTGGGGTGAGGAGTATTCACATTATCATAACAGTTAAGATGGCAGGTTGGGGTGATACGAATTCACATTATCTTAATAACAGTTAAGATGGCAGGGTGGGGTGAGCCATCTTAACCAGCCACTGGGCTATCAGAAATAATGGCAAATGCAGAAGGGGTGGATCTGTGCATCAGAGCCTAAACCCCACTTGCAGACAATGCCCCAGTAGAAGAGTCACAGCCTCCCAGGAGTGCTGAATCTTGGTGTGAGAGCCACCATCCTACCTGTGAACTGCATCCATGAATGAGAGTCACAATTCCAACTTTTGACTGCCTCTGAGAATGAGATTCAGGATGTGGTAGTTAGGTAGGGTTTTTGTGGGAGGGTGAGAATTCCGAATACTGTCAGCAAGATGGGTATATGAGAATAACAATCTCAGCTGTCTGCTGGTCCCTGTTATGACACTGACTACACTACCTGATGGTTTTACATGGTATATGTGAGAGTCACAATCTGCTTTGAGATTTTTATGCTTTCCCGGGTATGTGTTCCAATCTCAAATGTATGATCATGTCCATTGCCCTAAGATCAGGCATGAGCATCAACGTCTCTCCTGTTTGTTGGCTCCAGGTGTGAAAGCCATTTACATTCCTGTGATCTGGGTACAGAAATGGGTCAACATCCCTTCTGTAGATCAATCCACTTGTGACAGGCACAATCCCATGGTGGACTGTATCTGTCAGTGAGACTCAGGAACTCTTTATTCTGCTCTGTCCACATGTATAGGTGACAATTTTAACAGTCAACTGGGTGTTCACACAACAGTCACAATCTCAGTGTTATGCTGGACTCTGTTATGATGCTCTCTGTACAATCTGAGGGCTTTACACGATATGTGTGTGTGTGGTAATCACCTCTGATTTTTTTTGTTTTAAATAGAAAATCTGGGACTTAATTTTTCTGGTGTAAGCCTAGCTTTGAGAGTCAACAGCTCTCTTACTGACTGGATGCAGCTATAAGAGTCATTGCTGGTCCTGTAAGCTGGGTTCAGATGTGACTCACCATACGATCTTTGGCCAGATTCACATTTGACCTTCAATATTCTGTGTATTGTGCGCTCATACGAAAGTCAGGACCTCACTGGTAAGTTCTGTCAATTTGTGAGAGAAACAATCCTAATTTTAATGTGCCTGTGCCTGTAGAGTCACAGTTTTACCTCTGGGTTGGGCCCTGGTATGACACACTACATATCATCCAAGGGCTTTATAGAATATGCATGAGGGTTGTAATGTTGTGTGACCTTTCTACATGTGGAAGACCCTAAGTCTTACCTATCTCCCTAAGTCCAGCTGTAAGAGTCAAAATCTTTTCTATTGGTTAGGTCCACGTGTAAGAGAGTCTTCGTCATACCTGTGGGCTGGATGTAATTATATGTGACAATCCCACCTGTGGGTAGAGACTAGGAGGGAGAGTCACATCAACTAGGTGCTGGGACAGTGATATGTCAATATTTTTCCTGTGGGCATAGTCTTGGCAATAAAAATTTTATCTCCTGTGTACTGGGCAAAGCAGTATGTCACAATCCACCATGTAAATATGTTCCAGGCAGAAGACAGTCATGTCACCTAGGTGATAGATCCAGCTATATGTCATCATTTCTTCTGTAAACAAATTTAAGACAAAAAAAGAGGCAGGGTGCAGTGGCTCACATCTGTAATCCTAGCACTTTGGGAGACTGAGGTGAGCAGATCATGAGGTCAGGATTTTGAGACCAGCCTGACCAACATAGTGAAACCCCATTTCTACTAAAAAAATACAAAAATTAGCTGGGTGTGGTAGATACACACCTGTAATCCCAGCTACTCAGGAGGCTGAGGCAGGAGAATTGCCTGAATGTGGGAGGTGAAGGTTACAGTGACCACAGATCATGCCACTGTACTTCAGCCTGGGTGACACAGTGAAACACCATCTCAAAAAAATAATAATAATAACATAACATAGGAGATGAGCCCAGAGATATCTCACAGTGACCCCTGTGGACTGGCCCAGGCAGAAAGGGAGAGAGACACATTACCAAGGTAATTGGCCCAAAGATATATCACTATTTCCCCAGAGGGCAGCATCCGGGCAGGAAAGTCACATTATCTCGGTGCTCAAGCAAAGTATATTTTGCAATCTAAATTGTAGCCTGGACCAAGGCAAAAAAATTAATTAGTCAGATCTTGAGCAAAGATGTATGTCACAATCACTCCTGTCGAAAGGGCCATAGATAAAATTTGCAATCTCTCATGTGCCCCAGCTTCAGATTCAGAGGCAATAATTGCTGTGAATTATACCCAAAAGGCAAGTGACAACCTCAACTTTAGACTGAGTCCATGCATAAGAATCCCAACCCCACTGCAGACCATGTCCCAGTAAAAAAGTCAACACATCACAAGGTGCTGAATCTTGGTCCAGAGTCATCGTCTTACCTGTGCATAGAATCCAAGTATGACAGCAACCATGCCAACTTTTGACTGCCTCTAGATGTGAGATTCAGAACCTTAACAGTGGGCTGTGTTTGTTTGGAAAGTAACAATAGTGTTGACTGGGAGTGCATATGAGAGTAACAATCTCACCAGTATTTTGGGCCCTTTTATAAAGCTCTCTCCACATAAGGGCATTATAAATTAGGCGTAAAAGTCACAATACTCTCTGAGTCCTGTATGCTTGTGTGGACTCACAATCTTGCACATTGCTTTAAGCCCAGACAGGAGAGTCAACATCTCTCCTATTGATTCTGTCCAGAAATGAGATTCATCACTATGCCTGTGAGTGGAGTTCAGAAATATGTCACCAGTACACATGTGGCAGTCATGATGTCAACTGTGGACTGCATACAAGAAAGATTTAGGACCTCTGCAGTGAATACTGTCTGTGTGCAAGAGTGACAATCTTAACTTGTGATGGGAAGTGTATATAAAAGTAACAATTTCAACTGTGTGTTGGGCCCTGTTTTAGCATACTCTGTACCACTTGAGATAATTATACCATATGCTAGAGTTTCATAGTCCTCTATGACCTCTGTAAAGGTAGGAAACTCAGGAACTTACACATCAACCTAAGGCTAAATATGAGTCAATATATGTCTCATCGTTTTGGTATAAGCATGAGAGCCAACATTATGCTTATAAGATGGATCCAGAAATTAGTCATCATCCAGCCTGAGGACATATACACATATGACACTCACAATTTCAACTCTGAACTGCATCCATTTGTGAGATTTAGAATCTTACAAGTGGACTCCATCCACATATGAAGGTGACAATCCTAATTATTGGCTACATGTTTGAGAGTCACAAATTCACTGTTTGCTGGGCCCTATTATGTAACTCTTTATACACCCCAAGGACTTTATAAAATACATGTGAGTGTCATAATCTTCTGTGACCTTTTTTACAATGAGTAGACCAAACCTAATTATTAGAGTCAACATTTCTCCTATTGGCTTGGTCCATGCAAGAAAACCATCATCATGACAGTTGCTTGGGCCTCGATAGAGGTCACAACCCCACCTATAAGCAGAACCAGGGAGGAAAGTCACATCACCTCAATGCTGGGCCAGGAAAATGTCAATATCCCTCCATGGGCAGGACCCACTCAGAAAAATTGCATCACTTTTGTGCTAGGCTCAGTGATATGTCACAGTGCCCATTGTGGGCAGAACACAGTCTAAAGAGTCACATCACCTAGGTGGTTGGCCTAACAATATGTCACAATGCCCTCTGTTCACAGGGCCCGGTCATGGGAGAAGAGTGGTACCACCTAGGTAATATGCCCAGATTTTTGTTACTGAAGGCAGGGCACAGGCAGAAAAGTAGGGTCTCATTATCCTGGTGATGGGCTAAGACATACATTACAATGGTCCTTGTGGGCAAGGCCTAGGCAGGACAGTCACATCACCTAGGTGTCTGGGTCAGGTATATGTAACAATCTCAACTGTTGGCAGGGTTCATGCAGGGAATTAAAGTCAATCAGGTGCTAAAAAAAATTTTATGTTAAAGTCACTTCCACAGAAAGGTTCAGGGATGAGATTCACAGTACCATACACGTTATGCCTCAAGGTATAAGTGACAACACCTGTAATTAGTAATAAGTACACAAACAGAAATATCAGTGATAGAGAGAATTTATGCATGAAAGCTTCAACCTCACCTGTCTAATTAGGGCAGTCACTGGCTCACAGTTGTGCTGAATTTTGGTATAAAAGTCACCATTCTATCTGTGAACTGAATCCATGTATGAGAGTCACAATGTAAACTTTTAACTGATCTTGTGTGATATTCAGAGCCTCAGTAATGGGCTCTGTCTGTGTGGAAAGATGGCATTCCTCACCGTATGTTGTGTGTGCATAGAACAGTCACAATGTTACCTGTGTGCTGGGTCTTTATAAGACGCCCTCTGTGCCACTTAAGAGCTTCATATGGCATGCATGAGAATGAAACCTGCTCTGAGACCTTCATGTGGTAGAAACCCATCATCCTACATGTTGCCCTAAGTTCAGTCATCAGAGTCAACAAGTGCCCTGTTTGCTGGATCTGGATATGAGAGTCATCAGTGTGCCTATGAGCTGGGTCCAGAGATGAGCCACCATCTCATTTGTGGTTGAATCCAGATATGACAGTAACAATTCCAATTGTGAACTATTTCTGTGACTGAGATCCAGGACTTCCTAAGTGGGTTTTGTTCACATTAATCCTAACTGTGGGCTGTGTGGTTACAAGAGTCACAATAATAATTTTGAACTGGACTTTGTTTTAATAATGTCTGTACCACCTTAGGGTGTTATACAATATGCATGAGTGTTGTAATTCTTTGAGAACTCTGTAAAGTAGGAAACTAAAGATATTATCTGTTGCTGTAAGCCTAGACACTAGAATCAACATCTCTTCTATTTTGTGGGATGAGTCATGAGAGACATTGATATGCCTATGAGCTGGGTCCAGAAATGAATCACCTTCCAACCTGTTGCAAGATCCACATATGACAGTCCCAATTCTAACTGTTTGCACACATGAGATTCAGAACCTCATCTGTGGGCTTTGTCCATGTGTGAGAGTGACAATCCCAATTATTGTGTAGTGTGCCTATGAGATACAAAATTTTACCTTTGTAATGGACTCTGATAAGAGCCAAATATTTTTTGGAATATTCTCAAGTGTCATAATTATCTGTTATTTTTATACAATTAGAAGACCCAGAATCTTACTGATTGTTCTAAGTTTAGAGTTGGGAGCCAAAATTGCTTTTATTGTCTGGGTTGTCATATGACAGTCATCATTATTCCTGTGACCTGAACCTAGGTATATGTCACAATCCTACCTCTGGGCAGAACAGGCAGGAGAGTCGCAACACCTGAATGCTGTGCAGGGATATATTAGCACCCCTGTGAGCTGAGTGCTGGCAGGATATTCACATCACCATGGTGCTGGGACTAGTGACCTGTAACAATGTCCCTCGTGGGCAGAGTCCAGGCTGGAGGCTTACACTGCATGAGTGCTGGGCTCAACATGTCACAATGGCCTTGGGAATGGGGCCCGGGCAGGAGAGGACAATCACATCACCTGGAAATGAGACCAGAGGTATCTCACAGTGCCACCTGTGAGAAGGGACTAGGCAGGAGGGCCACATTACCAAGGTTATTGGCTTAGGTATATGTCACAATCCAAACTGTGGGCTTTCTTCAGGCAGTATATTCAAATCAGTCAAGTTCTGGCTGGGCAAAAGTACATGTCACAGTCACACTTGCGGGAAGGTCTAGGAATGGAATTTACATTCCTGCACATGTTCTGGGTAAAGATATAAAAATGTATGCACCTCAGAAACTTACACACACCTCATGTGTCCAAGTATGCAAGTCATGGTTTTAAAAAGTAAATTGGATCCACGAAAGAAAGCCTCAACCTCAGACAACACACAGTAGGAAGGTTAGAGCCTAACATATTTGCTGAATCTTGGTCAGAGACTCATCATCTCACCTGAAGGCTGGATCCACATATAAAAGTGGTAATACCAACTTTTGACTGCCTTCGGGTATGACATTCAGAACTTCCTCAGTGGGCTGTGTCCAGATGAGTGTGAAAATCTTTACTGTGGGCAGTGTACGCAATGAGAGTCATACTCTCCACACTGTACTGGGCCTTGTTTTATTATTATTTGCACCATCTGCAGCTTTTTATGATATGTTTGAAATTTGCAATCCATTCAGAAACATTTGTGCCCAAAAATGAGACTCAACAACTCTTCTAGTGACTGGTTCAGATATGAGAGTCATTACCAGGCCTATCAACTAGATTCAGCAAAGAGTCACCCATTGTACCTATGGCAAGATCCACATATGACAGTCAAAATTTCAACCATGGACTGGCCTATGAGTGAGATTCAGGGCCTTAGCAGTAGGCTTTGTCCGTGTGTGAGGCTGGCAATTTTAACTGTTGGCTGTGTGCTGGGCCCTGTAATGATACCCTCTGTACCACAAAGGGCATTATAGAATATGCATAAGCTTTTTAATATTTTGTGACCTTTCTAAAAGTAAGATACCGAAGACATAACACATTGCCCTAAGCCCAGTTAGAAGAGTCAAAATCTCTTCTGTTGGTTGTGTCCATGTAGGAGAGTCATCATTATGCCTGTGAACTGGATGCAGGTATATGTGACAGTACTGCCAGTGGGCAGGGACCAAAAAGGAGAGCCACCTCACCTGAATGCTGAGCCAGAGACATGTCAGTATCCATTTTGAGAAGAGCCCTAGCAGCAAAGTCATATCACCCAACTGCTGAGCCCACTGATATGTCACAATGCCCCTTGTGGGCAGGGCCAAGGCAGGAGAATCAAGTTACCTAAGTGCTGGGTCCAGCAATGTCACAAATTACCCTGTGGACAGAGCCCCCCAAAATAAAAAGAGTCATATGCTCTAGGTGATGGGCATAGAGATATGTCACAATGCCCTCTGAAGGAAGGGCTCAGGCAGGAGAGTTCCATCACCTAGAAAATATGGCCCAAGTGTATTTCACAATCTCAAATATAGGCATTGCTTAGACAGGAGAGCCACATCACCTGGGTGCTTGGCCCATTGATTTGTCAAAATCACTTTTCTACAGGGAGTCCAGGCAAAAAAGAACAATCAAATCTACCAGGTACTGGGCCTAGTAATATATCACAATTCTGCAAGTAAGCAAATCCAAGGCTAAAGAGCCATATCACCTAGGTTATGGGACCGGGGATATGTCAAAATTTCAAATGGGGTGGTGCTCAAGCAGGAAAAAAAAGTCACATCACCTGGGCAATTTGGGCATAAATATTTCAATACCTTCTGTGAGAGAATATCTCAGGTAGGAGAGTCACATCACCTGTGAGCTTTGCCTAGGTATAGGTGACAATCCCATGTTTAGATGGGACCCGGGCAGAATAATAAAATCAACCAGGTGCTGGGAAAAGATACATGTAAAATTCACACCTACAGAAAGGTCCAGACATGAGATTCACAACTGCATGTGGCCTGGCTTCAAATATGAAAGTCAACGTATTATGTGAGCTCTATCCAAGTACATGAGTCACAAAGTCAACAGTGGACTGGATCTGTGCATGAGAGCCCCAACCTCATCTGAAATCAGTGCCATAATAAAGGAGATACAGCCTCACAGGGTGTTTGATCTTAATCCAGAAGTCACCATCTTACCTGTGGTTGCCCAGGTAGATAGATGACAATCCTTACTCTTAGCTGAGTGTGGAGATGAGCCAGAATTTCCTCGTCATAATGGACCCTGTTATAAAACTCTCTTTACCACCTGAGGGCATAGTACAATATGCTTGAGTGTTCTAGGGCTCTATGACTTTTGTGCAAGTAAGAAACCCAGGGCATTCCCTGTTGCCCTAAGCCTAATTACTAAACCAAACATCTATTTTATTGGCTGAATCCAGCTATTAGAGTCATTACTGGCCTGCGTGCTGCATCCAGAAATGAGTCGCCATCCTACCTGTGGTCAGATTTACATGTAACAATCACAATTCCAACGGTGGACTTCATCTGCATGTGAGATTCAGGAGCTCACCAGTGGCTCTGTCCATGTATGAGGGTGATAATTCTAATTTTCAGCAGGATATTCCTATGACAGTCAAAATATCACCTGTGTTCTGGTTTGTATTATGAAACTCCTATACTACAAAAACGCTTTATAATATATGTGTGTGTGTCAGAATCTTCTGAAACTTTTCATAAGCAGGAGACCTGGGACCTTATCCTTTGGCGTAAATCTATCTATGAGAGTCAAAATTTCTTCTATTATGTTTCCACATCTGAGAGACATCATGATGTGCTGGGCCTAGGTAGAGGTCACAATCCTACCTGTGGGTGAACAGAAGGCAAAATAGTCACATCAACCTAGGTGATGGGCCAGAGATATGACACAATCCCTTCTGTTGACAAATCCCAAAGAAGGAGTTACATCAGCTGGGTGCTAGACTCAGTGATATATCACAGTGCCCATTGTAGGCAGGACACAAGCAGGAGAGTCACATTACCTGGGTGCTTGGCCAGTGA
>PVKP010036885.1:0-22107 GCA_004027715.1 Plecturocebus donacophilus | reverse complement strand
ATTCATCACTGATGGACATATCCTTGATTCCATACCTTGGCTATTGTGAATACTGCTGCAATAAAGGTGACAGTGTAGATCTCTTCAGTATGTTGATTTCCTTTTACTGAATAAACAGCCAGTGGTAAGATTGCTGCATGGTATGGTAATTCTATTTTTAGTCTTTTGAGTAAACGTTATCTTTAATGTTTCTTGAGCCCATTTAGTACTCTCCAGGTTCACTGTAACAGTCCTTGTTCTAACGACTGCCTTCTCTGGATGGGGCGAAGGCCGCGGTCTTCTACACGCTTCCCCCAGTGTATAGTTGCCTCCCTCCTTCTCCATTCCTTAGATGGTTATTTTCACACTGCAATTCTGTTCACTTCACATGACATGTCACCCTTCGTTGTGCCACGGTCTCTCCACAAACGCAGCCTTTCCCATCATCTTCCCTCAGCCTAAAACGTTACCCCAAGTCACGACACTTGCCTTCTAAGCCCACCTTCATCTAATTAACTGCCGTCAAAAGTTATTTAATGATGGAGATACACTCTTAGAAACGTGTTGTTAAACAATTTCATTGATGTGTGAACATCATAGATTGTACTTACACAAACCTACATGCCTACTACATACTTAGCCCGTAAGGTATAGCTATTGCTCCAAGGCTGCAAACATGTTACAAGCATTTTACTGCGCTGAATGCTGTAAAGCAATTGTGACACAATGGTAAGTAGCTGTGTATCTAAAAATATTTAAACAGAGAAAAGGTACAGTAAAAAGATGGTTTTATAAACTGTGAGATCATGGTCATATGTTCAGTCTGTCGTCAACCAAAACATCATACACAGTGCATGGCTGTACTTCCAACACTTTGGCTCCTTCATCAAATGTCACATCCTTCACAAAATCTGCCCTTATCCTCAAATCAATATTACATCCTCCTGTCATATGTTTTCAAGGCACTTTGCCTAGTTTTTCATGAATTTGTCATTTTATAATTCAACATTCATTTGATTAATCTCCATTTCACCAGATTGTAAAATCTGCAGACAGATTGGTACATATTTGCTCTATTTTCTCCCCTTTCTCATAATTTTTTACTAGGTAATATATAGATACAAAAAGTATTTTAACCAATAGGACATTGTCCTATGCCAGGAGTATAATTACAAAGAGTTTTGAAATTGATTCTAATTTGAGCCCCAATGTAGTTGCTAAGATGGAGAGACAGTTATAGACATAAGTAATTTAAATGATATAGTCATTTTAGGTAAGAATAATATTTCTTATACCTAAGAGTTATACTTTTAATATTTTAGACATCTGCTTACCAAGAACAATTTATATTAATGTACAATATTTTGACTCAAATCTCTATAAGAAATATTTGACTAAAGATTATGTTTTAGTATACTCTGTGTGTGTGATATCTTCATGAATGATAAGATGTTTAATTCAGTAGTCATACATAAATTTTTTAAATGTTTTCATGAATTTACATATTTTGATCACTCATTCACTTAGTTTTTTGTGTGTCAGTATAGTAAATGTTAAAGAAAATATATAATTTATGTAAGTGTGAGCTTGAATTAATGAGCACAAACTTCAGACTTAGATAAAATTGGAATTAAATCTGACCACTTACTAATGGTGTGACCATAGGCATATTATATACACCCTCTATAGGAACAGAGGACAGAAATAACTTCACTAGTCCCTATAAAAAATAAGCATGATAACATATTAAGTGCAACTTACCTAGACTCCAGAAAATGTAGTTGTTTTCCTGTTTTATAAGATTTAAACATTCTTTTGATGGCAGGACATAACATACTGACACTGAGATAAAGGGCAGCACTCTATTATTTAAAGCTCCAAAAAAGAGGCTTCCAGACGGGGTCACACAGGAGGTTGCATCTGGGGACAGAGTAACAGCAAGACAGAGATATAGGGAGCAGTAGAGACCTAAAACATGTTAGTATATTCATCTAGTACAGTCTGATATGCCTGTATCTAATCAGAGAGGCAGAACCACTACGAGTGATATAGAAGAAGAGCTTTATTGTGGAAGTTAGGCTTTACTGAATTGTGCAAGCTGGTGAAGTCTGTGCAAGTCTGTTGTCTTTGTGTCTGGTATTACTCTGAAGTCTCTATGGGTCTGTCAAGAAAGGATGACAAATATGAAGAGCAGAACAGATATAAATGGGAACAATGAGAACAAACAGAAACACATGATTACAAATGGAATCCATGTCTGTCCCCTATGTTTCCAACCCCAGTCACTTGCCTATTCTGCAAGAAGAGAAAGTTCTTTGCCATCAAGTTGTACAACCATCTGACCTCAGAAAACCCTACACTGACCCACAAAACATAATGGCTCTTGCCTCACATCTGCCTCCCAAATCTCATACAAATTCCTCTTGTGTCAGCACAAGCCCAGGACTACACAGCAAAGAAAATTCTGGAAAATATAGTTTTAGCTTAGTAAAATTGAGACACACCATAGCCACCACACCTCCAGACATAAAGATTTCTTACACACTGTATATAAGTGCTTAAATAAAAATGTTTCTTGATGTCCATAACTTTATTAGTCGGCTGGGCGCAGTAGCTCAAGCCTGTAATCCCAGCACTTTGGGAGGCCGAGGCAGGCAGATCACAAGGTCAAGAGATCGAGACCATCCTGGCCAACATGGTGAAACCCTGTCTCTACTAAAAATACAAAAAAATTAGCTAGACGTGGTGGTGTGGGCCTCTAGTCCCAGCTACCTGGGAGGCTGAGGCAGGAGAACTGCTTGAATCCGGGAGGCAGAGGTTGCAGTGAGCCGAGATCGCACCACTGCACTCCAGCCTGGCGCCTGGTGACAGAGCAAGACTGTCTCAAAAAAAAGAAAAGAAAAGAAAAAAGAAAAAATAAGGTTCAATAATTAGCTCCCTTTACAATAAAATTACTACCTTACGACATCAGCCATTATGTTGCTCTACAGTGATTCTTTATAATTTTTTTGTTTTTGTATAATTTGTAGGGATCAAATCAGTGTACTTGAGATATCCATCACCTTAAATACTTGTCTTTTCTTTATGCTAGAACCATTCAAATTCTTCTTTTCTAGCTATTTTGAAATATATAATGGATTACTGTACACTATAGTTATCCTACTGATCTAACAGGTCTTATTTCTTTTACCAAAGTGTATATTTGTATCCATGAATCAACTTCTTTAATCACCAACTTGCTCCTGCTGTATGTCTAGTGTTGTTCCAGGACTAGAGAAAAAGCTGTAAAGACAGGGGATAAAACAAGCAAATAAGAATTCCTTCCCTAAAGCAGTTTACCTTCTAATGTGAGGAGACAGTAAACAAATTAATGTGTAAAATATAAAGCATGTTAGATGGTGATAATTACTATGGAAAAACTAAGGCAGAGAATCTGAATTGGCATTGCTGGTGGGGAGAAGCAGAATAGAGCATGCATTTGGAATTGCAATTTTCATAGGTGGTTTGGAAAAGTCTCGCTGAGAAGGTGGCACATATGCAATGGAGGGAGAGAGGGAGCCATGTGAAAGTGTGAATGTCAGGATAAAGAGTGTGATGGACAAATATCAAATGGAAAATTCTGGTCCCATGCTTTGGGTGGAATATTCAAAGAACAGCAACTGGTAGGAGGAAGTATGGCTACAGCAGAGAGAAGGAGGGAAGGGGGGTCAGGAATAAAGTCAGAGGAGTAAGACAGAGATGTGTTCTCACAGACACTGTGTACTTCTCTGCTTTGCTTTGGGTGACATAAGATAGAATTCAAGAATTTTAGCAGAGGAGGAACTTATATTTCCTTTATGTGAAATGTAAAACCTTAAATGTATATTTTTTAAAATCTCCCTATGGGAAATATTCCAGGGAACACAGTAGATGCTTGGTGATTAATTAGGGGGAAGAAATGAAGTTGGCTTGAACTAAGATGAATGGTGAAGGTTGTAAGTGGTAAATTCTGGAGCTAGAGCCCACAGCATTTGCTAACAGATTAGATATGTCCCGTGAGAGGAAGAGATGTATCAAGGATTCTTTTAGTGACCTTTCTCCTTTCATTGTATTATTAAATTGACATTAGAAAAATGCACGTATTCAGTAGAATTATTTTTATAATGAACACATCTTTTGGCTATGATAGTCTGACTTTCTGGAAGGGCAAGTAAGAATTCGCTTTCAGAAATACACAAATGAGGACGCAAGTGTGCCCTTAATCTTGGAATCAAAGTTTAAATGTTAAATGATGGTGGTTGAACCAGGCATTAGGTAGAGTGATTTTTCTTCAATACTTTACTTAGACAAAGTATCACAAATAACTGATACATTGTATAATCAGTTATTCAAAAGAATTTTATTCATTGGAATTCAATGATCAGTTACTGAATCATAGTTTATCACTTAACTCAAAAAGAGCTTCAAAAATACACCATGTAGAACGCAGTACCAATTCATGTTATGCTACAGGGTTACTCAGTTTCACCTGTGTTGGTGTTTCTAACCAAATAATTTTTTGCTGTGGGGCTCCCCGTCACTACAGAAAGTTTAGCAGTATCACTGGACTCTGTGTACTGGATAACAGTAAACGCCACTCTCAGTGCTGGCAACAAAATGCTCCTCATCTTTAGAAACTTTTGTTAAAGTTGTAACAAATTAAATTTTTATTAATAAGATAAAGCAGTAGCTAATGTTTGTAGAAAACAGGCTACCAGACGTTCCATTAGGGGTGTTAAAGGCATTATCTGATTTATTAACCATAGCCATGGAATAATCTAATTTATTAACCATAGCCATAAAATGAAAGGTCACTATCCTATCAGTTTACAGAGGAAAAAACTGCAATTTAGAAACTGAGTAACTTTCCCAAAGTCTCAAAAGAAAACAGTAGAGGAAACAGGACAATTCTGGAACTTTGGGCTGCTCCTTAGATTTCCTCACGTAACAGGACCCTGAACCTAGATTTATAAATCTGTCTCCATGATTTTGAAATATACAGTCAATTTAATTAAAAGATCATAATTTAATTACTTAACATTGTTCATTAGAAAAAAATGGTTTGGTTTAATAAACATTTTTATTTTTCACCTTTTAAAACATTTTAATTCATATATGTACAAACTAAACCAACTTGGAAAATGTGTTGCTATCAATAAAATTGCATCATTGTTATTATTTTTGAGTGTTTACATTTAACTAAAAAATTACATAACAGCTTTATAAACTGCTTCTTTCTTTCTTTCTTTCTTTCTTTCTTTCTTTCTTTCTTTCTTTCTTTCTTTCTTATTTTGGAGTGGGAACATTTTTAATGTAATTAAGCTGGATTTCATTAAAATATGTTTTCTCAGCTGTGTGAAGGGCCATGAAGGAATGGGAAAAGGAGTAAAATGTGACAAAACTATGACAAAAGGAGTTAGAAAAACATATAATGAACAAAGAGAACTAATTAAATCAAACTTATGGTTCATTTCACTCTGCTAAGAGCTAATTGCGTTTTATGCACTCCAACTGTTAAAAGTACTGTGGGATGACTCTTTATGTGAACGTAAATAGAAAAACAGAAAGAATTGAAATTAAAATGCATACTGTTTGTTACTTAATAAAATCCTATCCTTCTAGCTAACAAAGTATTCCAGTATATTAAATTTTCTGGTTAATTTGAAAAGCTTATTTGAAAATCTTCCTAAGGTATGTTAATCTTTATTTTATCTTAATTAAAGTACTATGGCAAATACACTAAATATGTGTGACGATCTTTCAGTGTTTTCAAATATCAGCAGTTAACAAGTAGTTACTGCTTAATTCTGTTAAGTTTTATGCTAAGTGTGCAGAAAAAATATACTAAATCTTTTGTTTTCTCCAGGAATCTCTATAAGTGTATTATTTTGTATATTTTTAAAATTTTTGTGAACCACTATCTCAAGTGTATATTTTAGAATGTAAGAGAGGATAGTTGAGTTTTAATTGAGATCTACACATTTGTACAATCTCTACTTAACATAAAATATTTAAAATTGAAAATAATTCTTTCAAGGCAAAACTTTAAGATGCGGAAACATTTTTAAAATGAAAATTTTTTAAATTAGAAATTAAAAATTTTTTAAAAATATCTTATTCTTTCCCAAAGTAAATAATTTGTTTTATAATGATATTTACTAGAGGACACATTGCTGAAAGTTCTAAATATATGTGTCTCCGGCTATCATCCTATGTTCTAGTAGTGAATAAAGGAAATCTACTTTTTATTCTCTTAAGGGGTGAATTTTGCCTTACATGTCTGCCAGAGGCTCCTTACTCCATGAGCTTCTCAAATCGTTAGTTATACCTTATCCCATGATCAGTGGTTTCAGACTTGAGTGTACATCAGAATCTCCCAAAGTTTCTGATTTAGCAGGTCACAGGTGGGACCAGCGAGCCTGCATTTCTAACAGGTGGCAGGTGATATTGATGTTGCTCGTCCAGTAAATACACTTTTAGAGGCTCTGTACTTGAGGGAATTTTCTCTGAAAGTACGAACTCTGATCAGCAGCATATTCTCAGAGCTCTCAGTACTAACCATGTAAGTGTGGTATAGACAGTTCAGCATTTAATTATATATTTTAAAATTATTCTCAAATCTTATTTAATATCAAAATTAAGTAAAGATAAAAATTTATTTTTAATTGTCCAGAGTTTCAGGTTCTCTGCCCCTTAATGCCATTTAGATAGTAAGCAGGTATGATAGAAGTATAAGAAATGTACAAAGGAGTTTTGAATTCACCAGGACCTCATTGATGTATTATGTTATTTCGATGATTTGTTTTTATATCATATTTTTATATTCTGAAAATAAATGAAACAATAAAACATTAATTCAAGAAAATCATTTTGGGACAAAAAGCTGAAAACATCAAATCCAATCCTACTTCTACCAATAGTTGTATGACTGAGCAACATGAAAGTATCATCAGTCTGTACCAATGTGGGTGTCTGTTTTTTTTAAAGTTATTATCATACAGTTTAAAACCTACTCCTAAAATTAGACCTCATTTAATCCAATAGGTCTAATCTTAGGAGTAGGTTTTAAGTTGTACAATAATAACTTAAAAATAAAATACCCACGTTATTTTCTTACCTACCGATGATACTGCATATTATGCTGGACCATACAATGGTTTGTGTACAAAAAAAGAGTAAAGATTTCAAGCCCTATCTCTAACAAAGGGCTAGTTTATATGCCATCCCAAAACAAATAGCATGAGAAAAAAACCAGGATGCCATACCTTTGCAGAAGAAATTGTGCATCCCTGCATGCCTGTATTCCTCATGTATTGTGCTATGTGCCTAGATAATGATCACTAGTGTTTCCTTGTGGGTTTTCAATGTACTTGTATCCAAGTATCAAATCTGTCAACTATATATGTACTATCTATAACATTATAAAAATATTAAATATCATTAAAGAGTAATCTATAATTTAAATACACATATTACTGAGGACAAGAAGAAAAGGTTTTATCCACAGATTTTAATATACACTACAATGTGTCTTTTCATCTGTAGAATTAATGAATATACACCACTTTTTATTATCCATTTCTTTTATTGATTTAACAAGTAGGGATTCTAAATTGGACTTTGAAGAGTTATTTATTTTCTTTAATAAAAGAGTTGCACTTGAGTACTTTTTATTTCCCTTAATAATGTTAATGCTCAATTTCCCTTAATAATGTTAATGCTCATGGCATTTAATAAATTTTATAAATTAGTATAAAAATGTATTATCCATACTTCTGTATTTTTATGAGTTTAACCTGCCCGTTGTATGTGCTCGGAGAATATATTGGTATCACAGTTCTTTTAGAACACTTCAGAATAATTTTTGTTTACTTTAATGTAGTAGTAGTAAGCTGGAACTAAAGTCTGTTTTAGCATTTAAATTTTATACTGGGGTTTCTAATCTCTCCGTGGACCATAAATCCATTTTTCTTTGATCAACAGAAACGTTAAAAAGCAAAAACAAAAAAACAGCAGCAGCATACATAAAAGCAAATAAGCCTACAAAAACCCCCGCCTGTCATTGTCACAATTCTATTTTGTCCTCTCAGCACATTTGCTACATTTTTTTTTCATGTAATGAAGAAGAACCAGTGTGTTAATTACAAAACCATCAGGAATGTATAAACATGCTTTTTGCTACTTCTCCACTCCTTTGATCCAATTCAAAATGGTAGCTCTTAAAAGAGCCCAAGTCCTGTCCTTTTCTCCCTGGACAAGATGAGCTTCACCACTCACTCCACCTTCTACGCCAACTGCTGGTCCCTGGGCTCTGTCGAGGCTCCCATGTACGCTGCCTGGCTGTCTGCAGCGTGGCCAGCATCTATGCAGGCTCGGGGGCTCTGGTTCCCCGATCTCCGTGTTCTGCTCCACCAGCTTCCAGTGCAGCAGCTTCCAGTGCAGAGGCCTGACCACGGGATGGCCGGGGGTCTGGCAGGAATGGGAGGCATCCAGAACGAGAAGGAGACCACCCAAAGCCTGAATGACTGCCTGGCCTCTTACCTGAGAAGGAATCTGTGGACCGAAACCGGAACCTGAAGAGCAAAATCTGGGAGCACCCGGAGTAGAAGGGACCCCAGGTCAGAGACTGGAGTCATTACTTCAAGACCAGCGAGGACCTGAGGGCTCAGATCTTCGCAAATACTGTGGGCAATGCTTGCATCGTTCTGCAGATTGACAGTTCCTGTCTTACTCCTGATGACTTTAGAGTCAAATATTAGACAGAGCTGGCCATGTGCCAGTCTGCGGAGAGCAACATCCATGGGCTCCGCCACAAAGTCACTGATGACACCAGTGTCACTCAGCTGCAGTTGGAGACAGAGATCGAGGCTTTCAAGGAGAAGCTGGTCTTCATGAAGAAGAACCACGAAGAGGAAGTAAAAGGCCTACAAGCCCAGACTGCCAGCTCTGGGTTGACCATGGAGGTAGATGCCCCCAAATCTCAGGACCTCACCAAGAACATGGCAGACATCCGGGCCCAATATGATGAGGTGGCTCAGAAGAACTCAGACAAGCTGGACAAGTACTGGTCTCAGCAGATTATGAACTGGACAAGTACTGGACTCAGCAGATTAAGGAGAGCACCACAGTGGTCACCACGCAGTCCGCCAAGGTTTGAGCTGCTGAGATGATGCTCACGGAGCTGAGACATACAGTCCAGTCTTGGATATTGACCAGGACTCCATGAGAAATCTGAAGGCCAGCTTGGAGAACAGCCTGAGGGAGGTGGAAGCCCGCTATGCCCTGCAGTTGGAGTAGCTCAACAGGATCTTGCTGCACCTGGAGTCAGAGCTGACACAGACCTGGGCAGAGGGACAGCACCAGGCCCAGGAGTAGGAGGCCCTGCTGAACATCAAGGTTAAGCTGGAGACAGATCGCCACCTACCGCCGCCTGCTGACAGAGGGCAAAGACTTCAGTCTTGGTGATGCCCTGGGCAGCAGCTACTCCATGCAAACCATCCAGAAGACCACCACCCACCAGATAGTGCATGGCAAAGTGATGTTGGAGACCAATGACACCAAAGTTCTGAGAGATTAAGCCAGCAGAAGCAGGGGACCCTTTGAGGAGCAGGAGGCCAATGAAAAGTTCAGAGGTTAAAAAGAAAAAAAAGGTAACTCTTGATCTTTTTGGTGTCTCAAAGGCACAGCTAAGTATTCAGCAGGTAAACGTAAGTGTAAATGGGTTTACACAATAGATTTGCACATGAACAGTGCCCTTTACTACTTGTATACACGTAAGAAAGTTTCTTAATTTCTCTGTTTTTTCATCTGTAAAGTGTAAATATTTTCTAAAGTACAGCTGACACTTGAATAATGTGGGGAATGAGGTGCCTGCATATGCAGTTGAAAATTCATGTATAACTTTTTTTTTTTTTTTTTAGATGGAATCTGGCTCTGTTACCCAGACGAGTGCAGTGGCACAATCTTGGCTCACTGTAACCTCTGTCTGCCGGGTTCAAGCAATTTTCCTGCCTCAGCCTCTCGAGTAACTGAGATTACAGGCATGGGCCACCATGCCCCTCTAATTTTGGCTTTTAGTAGAGATAGGGTTTCGCCTTTTGGCCAGGCTGGTCTCGAACTCCTAACCTCAGATGATCCACCCACCTCAGCCTCCCAAAGTGCTGGGATTACAGGCATGAGCCACTTCACTGGGCCCCATGTGTAACTTTTGACATCCGCAAAACTTAACTACCAATAGCCTACCGCTGACTAGAAGCCTTACTGAAAACATCGAGTCAACTAACACATATTTTGTATGCTACACGTATTATATACTCTATCCTTACAACAAAATAAGCTAGAGAAAAGAAAATGTCTTTTAAGAAAATCATAAAAAGAAAAAACACATTTACAGTGCTGTACTGTATTTGTTGATACCACAATTTTACGTTTGTTAGATGAATCATCTGTCTGAAATGGCAGGCAACCACAGCTGCACATCTCAATCTACAGTGCATATCAAGTAATTCAACTTTTCCTTGTAATGGCGTGACTTTTCTCTGCTTCCTGGGAGCACACTCAGCATCACTAGTGGCACTTCATATGGGTTGCCTGGTGTTATTCAAAGTTTACACTAACACACTAAATGTGATGAAAAATACACGAGAACCATGAGAGATCACTTTAACTGCATCGTGCAATTTACAAAGTCACAGGTGGTGACAAGAAAATTATGACAGTAGTACAGTATGTAAGACAGTTAATGTTACCCACTTATGGTTGAATATTGCATCTTTACATTAGTCTGGAGTTCTCTCAAATGTGAATGTTATCATGTAGGGTCTCTAAGTGCTTACCTACGTTTTGATAAATTTTAACTTTTTATAATAGATTTGTATATATTTTCTGGCAGTCAGTGACAAAATAGACTAGTCTTAGGTTGGTGCAAAAGTAATTGTACTAGCCTAATACTTACATATATCTTATGCACTTCATGACATATCTAGCATTTTTCTTAATGTTTTTGATGTTTCTAGATTGCACAGTTCACCTTCAAGCTTTTTCAAATTGTCACCAATCTCTAAAAAATTTTCCAACATGTTTATTGAAAAAAAATCGTTATCAGTGGATGCATGCGGTTCAAACTTAACAGGTACAGTTCATCTGTACCTGTTAAGACAAGTTTTAAGCATAACTTCTCAACTCTGCTTCTCTAATGAGGCAGTATCTGCCACTGCATTATTGTGCTCCACAGTACTCTTGTACAAAGCGCTCCCACTGCTGTTATCAAACTGTATTGTAAAGATGTATTTCCTACTCACTTGGCTGTAAAAGCAACAGCAAAAACTTTTAAGGGTAGGGTCAGTGTTCAATTCTTCGTAACTCTACCACCCAGCTCCTGGCACTTAGAACATGCTGACGCAAGGGAGACACTAAATATTTATTTAATGAGTAAAACAATCTTTGATGTTAAAATTTGTAACTTTTACTAATTTGTAGTAGATTCAGTTTTGTTATTCAGAATCTTGTAAAGCATTATTAAAGAATCTATTGGCATGGTCAGTGTGGTGTTATAACAGAATCAGGAACATATGGTAAAGGGGAGTGACCATCCCATGTCTAGAAATTAATTTTGAATTAATGGATATAATAAACTAGACATGATGTGATTTTTGTTCTCCCTGAAATACCATTATAGCACTTAGTGTAATCTCATTTTTATATTTAGTAACATAATTGTGTGGTGTGGCCAGGAAGAATGTGATTTTAGAATGCCTAAAGTATATGTATGGAGAAAATCTTGGAAGAATCTACATTGCCAACTAAGCTTTTCTTCTGTCCTGTAAATTGATATAGGGAAATGTGTTTTTGTTTCCAGAAAGTAAGAGTCAAAATGGCAAATTAGCCATGATTAATGAACAAAGTCAAAATATTTGATAATCTTTTATTTAAAGAGCTTATACTAGTAGAAATATATCTACAATTGATATGTTTAATGGACAGGGCTTTAAAGAAATGTTTTATCTACATGTAAGGAAACATCTTTATTTGAAATGATTATTTTCCAATTGGAGTAATATATAAAAATAGAATTGTTGCTCCTCTCCAATGATGCCAAGTCCATGTTGATATTGATTAAATTGTATTGTGCTTAATGAATTAAAATGATCAAGACACTCTAAAGTTACTATGCAGTCTTTGCTGGCTTAAGTTCAAATCTTGATCCACCCACCAAGTTTCATCATTTCAGTAGGTTAGAAATAGAAACCAAATATTGACTTACAAATTAAATTCATGTCAGCATTGACCAGTTATTTTAATCTGGAATACATATATCACATTAACTAAAAGGCAGTGACTCTAAGTAAAATTAATGACAATAGCTAATACCTCTATATTAATTTACATAAGTGCAAAGCTCCTCAGTGTCATCTCTTAAGTGTTAGAGCTGGATTCAAACTAAGTCTCCTGATTCTAAATTCTTTGCTATTTTCACACTATAATATTGCTCACTCTAACAAACTTTGTCTTTTGTGTCCCTGCACCTCTCTTTATGTGCTTTTTGTCCTGTTTGTGCCTCTTCCCAAATCATTTTTAATGTATATACTATTGTGATGCCCAGCCAGTTCTGTACAGATGCTGGCTTCAGATTTTACCTGGTCTGTTCATTCCTTCGATTCTTTACATTCTTAGCAATGTGACAATGAATAAATCATTAAATAGATAATCTGATAAATTAACCACTACTAAATTGCCAAATTCCATGAAATTAATTCATAGCAATCAATCATGTTGATATTGAGATTTTTAGTAGCAGTAGTATAGGCTTTTTTGGTTACCACAGTCTGTCTTTAGACAAATCTTGAATTACACTCTATAGATAAAGGAAGTCTTTCAGAATTGTGCAAGTCAATGAATCCCTCCTTGCAATGTTAGAATTTTTCCATTCTTGTTGTTAGTTACCATTATCAGAGGTTATGTGGCTATACTCATATTTTTCAACTGTCCAAGATGCTTAATAGGTAGTGTATCATCAAACCAAAATATATTTCTACACGGCAAAAATAAAGAAAGACTATCATATATTGAGCACAGATGAAAATGTGTAGCTCAGCACAACATCATCAATACCCAACAATGTAAGGAAACAGAGTTTCTGATTTATGGGATATCTTGGTCATGCCAAATTAACCATTTTTTAAAAAATGAATCATGATACTGATTTTTTGACATAGAAGGACAAGCTAGACAGTGTTTCTAAAATGAAATTTTTCATTCTTTTGATTTTATTATTCAAAAAAAATAACGGAAACAATGAAAACTCAAATAAGCCAAAGATGCTGCATGCTCTGATTAAGAATTTTTATTGTTTTTTAAGTTCTCCAATAATTCAATATAAAATAATTTGCGCATATTTTACATCAGAACAATCCTCTCCCTATCAATTTTATTCATACCTAAGAATCATTTGTTTATCCCTGATATTTTCCAAAGAGATTAAATGATAGCAAATATTAGTGTGTCTAGACTTTCGTTCCAACATGAAGACTGCTGTCTTGAGTTTCAGGACAAATAAATGGCTAGGAAGATGAGACAGTGCATAAAATAGTAGGTTCCAGGCAGGAAATACCTATGGCTATAAAGAGAGAAGCAGATGATGTGCTTCAGAATACTCCAGATAATAAAGAATCTACTATTTTGTGTGGACCCCCGAAACCTGGACTTAAAACATGTTATAAGCAGAACACTCCTGTGTAAGGCTCTTTTATTATTAGACTGTAAAAGAATTAGGCCTTCCTGACAAGATGAAGGTGAGTTCTTAAATTATGTTGATAGTTTTTTGTCAAAATCCTGAGCTGAGTCAAAAGACGTGTAAATTAAAGTTGACGAAAATATAATAAAGAGCCCCAAACAACAAACAGTCATCAGTGCTTCTTGCTTCCAGGACTTCTTTGGCTTCTCCCTCCTGCTTTCCCTATTGCTTCTGTGGCAGCTCCATCTGCTCCATCTGTTAGGGTCCACTTAACACTGTAGTGCTTGTTGGCTTAAGCAAAAGCATGCCAAACTGAAGGCTTCCAATAAGTGATTTTTCTGCTTAAAATGTAAGGTAATTTGTAGAGCCATCAAAACCCAAATGTGTTTTAACTCGTGCATGTGTATGTACACATATATTATTAGACAGTGTTTTCTGGAAGTGAAATTGCATGGTTTGTCAAAAAATCGATGATGCCTCTTGAAAAATTGTTAATAAAACATTCAAGAAAATGATTGGAAGACAGGTTAACTACTTAATAACTAACTTCTTTTTAAGTCCACTTTAATTGCACTTACTTTGCACAATTAGTGTCCCAAAGGTAAACAAGCTACTGTGAGAAAACATTGACCCTAATTGCTGTTTGGGTAGAAGAATAAGTTGTAGTTTGCACTTGCCTGAATTGATTTGCTGAAGTAATACATCAGGGATTTTTTTTTCAAAATGTGTAATTACTTTGTTCTCAGTGTAATGAGAAATTCAGAAGAATGGCTTCCTAAAACTGAAGAAATAAATATTATCACTAAGAGTGAAAACTTTGCATAATAGAAAGAATACTGACTTAGGAATCAGGGCTTTTGAGCTTTGTCACTACCAACGTTACTTTCCTTCAGCAATTATAAGTCCTCTAGGTCTCACTGTCCTAAATTGTAAAATGAGGACTTTGGTTTTAATCTCTAAAATACTATCAAATTCTAAAATTATTTAAACCTACCTTAATTCAATTATGCTTCTATTAAGGAAGATAGTTTACAGACTTCAGACTAACAGGAACAAAGAAAGGTAAGAAACGTATTTCAGGAAAATGTGATTAAAATTCAGAAATTTTGTCACGGATTTACTCTAATTTCACTAAAGTCTCAGCCTCTTTGCTAATTAAAAATTAAAATTGTCTTAAATCCATGTATTAACAAAATGAGGTGAGAAACAACTTACTGAATGTGCAAGCAATGTCAGTCCAATATGCAGTTTGACTGTAGACTCAAAAAATTTTAGAACTGTATGCAATCCCAGAGCTCTTTAACTTTACAAATATGTAGAGTTAGAGAAGTTGAATGGCTTCTTTTTTTTTTTACAGTTTTATTGAAGTATAATTTATATACAATAAGCTTCTCATTTTATAGAGTATAATTTTATATTTTGATGCATGTGTATACTATTGAAGGCATCAACAAATAAAGATAATTATCATACTCTTCACCCCAAAAACTTCCTTGTGCCTCTTTATATCCTCTCTTTTGTCCCTTCTTCCCCTCTTTCTCCAGTCCCTGGCAGTCACTGACTAGCTTTCTGGTTCTGTATATTAGTTTGTCTTTTATGTAATTTTATATAAATGTAAAGATAGAGTATATATCTTTATTCTATCAGATTCATCATATCGTTACTAGCTAGAGATAGTCTTCTAGTGGATCTGGTATGTCTTGTTTTTTGCATGTCTTAGGAGCAGAGTCATTAACCGCCTTTGTTCTGGATTGTCTTTGCAAGGATGTTTGCATGGGGAACAGAGGTGAAAGATAGAATGTCTCCCTCCAGAGCAAAGGGTATATTTATTTACTGTTGGGTATGATAAATACATTGTCTTCCTTCAGGGCAAAGGTTAAGCAGGCTTATTGCCTAATTTTTTTTTAAAAATGAGTGTTTAAACTTGGGATTCTTTTCCAGCATTTTCATATTACCCTGTTGGAACTGGTGCTCAGGGAACCCATGTTATTCTGGCTACTGCTATTGCATATAAGAAAGTTCTTTGTCTCTGATCCAGGAGACTTGTGTCTTCTGCAAGAAACTATGAAATTGTGACAGACTAACTTGTTAACTTGCAAATTGGGTAAAATCTCAGATCCTTCACAGTTCTTGACAATTGTTTTATTACTATTAATCAATTTTGTGGATATAGCTCAATTTGTTGATCCATTCATCACTCAACAAGCTAACATCACTTGATAAATTGGTCTGCTCCCAGTTTTGGGGCATTATAAAAAAAAGTTTTTTGAACATTCACATACAAGTATTTGTATAAACTGTACATTCACTTCTCTTTGGTAAATAACTAGATGTTGAATGGCTGGGTCACATTGAGATATATGGTTATATTTTTAAGAAACTGCCATAAGGTTTTATAAAGTGATTGCATTATTTTACATTCCTACTGACATCCTATGGGGTTGCACCACAGTCTCACCAAATATTGGTTTAGTTGGTCTTTCACATTTCAACTGTCCTAAGAGGTATGTAATGGTATTTCATTATGTTTTTAATTTCCATTGAACTGTTTAAATTTTTTGCCCATTTTTGAGTTGTTTATTTTCTTATTATTAAATTTTGAGATATTTTCTATATGCTGGATACATAGAAAACTAAAATAAGGAATGTAATTTACAATTATTTTCTTCCAGTCTATGGTTTGTTTTCACATACTTTCAGAATAGTATTTGAAAAAGAATATTTTAATTTTGATAAAGCAAAATGTATCTCTTTATAAGTGGGTATGCTTTTAATATTGCATTTAAGAAGTCTTTGACTAACACAGGATGTAAACATTTCCTTCTATGCTTTCTTCTATGTTTTATAGTTTTCTACTTTATATTTAGGTCTATGATCTATATGGAGGTAATTTCTATATATGGTACAAGGAATAGATAGAAGTTCCCTTTTTGCATATAGGTATCCATTTTTTTCAGCACAATTTCTTGAAAAGATGATTTTTCCCTCACCAAATTGCCCTTTCATCTTTGTCAGCAATGACCATGTGCATGTGTCAGCTTCTGGACTTTTTTTCTGTTGTGTTGATCCGTTTGCCTAACGACAATACTGCACTGCCTATGTAGCTTTAAAATAGGTATTGAAATAAGGTAGCATTATTCTGACAATTCTTTTTTGCTTTTGCAAAGTTGTTTTGGCTCTTCTAGATTATTTACATTTTTAAATAATTTTTTAAATCACCTTGTCAAATTCTACCTACCCTAACACACAAAAAAGGCCTACTGTATTTTAGTAGGTTTGTAATTAATTTACAGAGTAGTTTACCAAGGATTGATATCTTTAAAATATTGAGTCTTGCAATCCAAGAACATGCATTGTCTTCCTTTTATTTAAATATTCCTTAGTTTTTCTCATTAATGATTTGCTGTTTCTAGTGTATAGGTCTTATGCATGTTTTGCCAAATTTATCTCTAGGTATTTCATATTTTTGTTGCTGTGTTAAATGGTGACTTACAAGTTCTATTGATGGCAGAAAATACTATGGCTAAAGTAAGGTATTATATATTACAGAATAGCTAGAAGGGAGGCTTTTGAATGTTCCTACCACAAAGAAATGGTAAATGCATGAGGTGATGGATATGCTAACTACCCTGATTTAATCATTAGACAACATAGATGTGTATTGAAATGTCAGATTTACCCCATACGGTATATATAGTATGTCAAAATTATAGTATGATGAAAGAGAGCTAATATTGACTGAGTACAGATATATAATTATTTTACTGGTATTTTGCAGAAACTTTAGAACTGAAGTCTTGCTACACTTATCCATTTAAGTTAATTCTTATAGAAAACAAAGAGCAAAGTAAGTGCAGACTGTGATATTTATGTAAGCATTCTCACATTAAGGAATGTACAAGATAGCTTCTAAATATTGATAATTAGTGAAAAAAATTATAAATATAGTCTTAAATACTCAAGGAGTGCTTCTGTAACATTATTTAGAATAAGCATTTAGTAGAGTGATATGAATTGTTATCCAAGTTACATTTAGAAAAGAGTTTAGAATATTTGCATGTAGAGTATTGAAATAATTGTATTTAAACCTACCATTTTTTATTTGGTTTTTGTGTCATTTGTTTCTTTGTTTTCTTTTTCTTCTTTTTTTACGCATTATTTTGGATTGAGTATGCTTAGTAATTCAGTTTAGTTGAGTAATTTTTATACTTTTGTCTCCTTTATTGAGTTATTGGTGATAACTTTGTTGTGCTTTCTATATAGCATGCACACATCTAAGCTATACTTTCATTTTTGCTCACCTGGTCTTTATGCTATTTTCAGATATTTTACTTTTAGTAGTTTTATAAATGCATATTATATTGTTATTGTATTTGTTTTAAACATTGATCTTTCAAAGGCATTTATTAAATAAGGAAAGAAGTCTCTGATGCTTATCTACTTATTTACCATTTCATACGCTCTTTATTCTATCATAGATGCAGGTATCACTTTGCTTTTACCTAAAGGACTTCCTTTAATGTTTCCCATAGTTAAGTCTGCTGGTGAGAAACTCTTTCACTTTTTCTGTTTCTAAAGGAATCTTTTCACGGTTATTTTTGGAGATTTTGCTGTCTTTTTTATTGTTTTTGTTATTCTAATATTGTTCCACCATCCATCCTGTGACATTTTCCCCCTTTAAGTGGTTAAGATGTCTCTTTCCAACATGTTTTTGGCTATTTGATTTTGAAAAGCAATGGTAGTAATGCTTTTTGTTCTTGTGCTTAGAGTTTAGGAAGCTGCTGAAAGTCTAGGTTAATAACATTCTTCACATTTGAAAAATATTGATCCCTTACTTCTTGAAATATTTTTCTGTCTCTCTGTCTTCCTTCATGAACCTATATGAAGTCACTTAAAGTTGCCCCATGACTTATAGAAGCTCTGTTCAGTTTTTAAGATTTGTTTCATTTAGAATATTTTCTATTGCTTTACCTTTAAATCTATGAATCTTTTCTTCTGTAGTGACTAATCTGTTGTCAAATCTATCTAGTGTATTTATTTTTATCTCAGAAATTACAGCTTTCATTTCAAGAAGTTTGATTTCAGTATATAATCCATCTCTCTAACATGTTTGAACTTTCTTCTATCTTGTAATATGGATACAACAGTTGCCTTGGAATCTTTGGCTATAAAGTCAACCACATATGTCATTTTTTGGGGAGTCTCTTTCTACTGAATGTTTTTTTCTCATTATATTTATATTAATTGACTGGTCATTTTTTTTGGTTGCCTGATATTACAAATTTTATGTTGTTTAATTTTAAAATTTGTTTAGTTTTATAATGAGCTTTCTGTCAACCATGGACCACATATATGACAGCGATCTCCCAAAATTATAATAGTTTATTTTTACTGTACCTTTTAAATGTTTAGAGACACAGATACTTACATTGTGTTACAATTGCCCCCAAAATTATAATACTGTATTTTTACTGTATCTTTTATATGTTTAGAGACACAAGTACCATTGCATTACAGTTGCCTATAATATTCAGTATAGTAACATGCTGTATACCTTTGTGAACAATTTTATGTTCCTATATAGTTGAGTTTTATTTGGGAACACAGTTAAGTTACTTGGAAAAGTTGAGTTTTGCATAGTTTTCCTTTTAACCTTTGTGAGGTGGAGCCAGAATAGTGTTCAGTCTTGAACTGATTTTGCCACAGTAGGGGCAATTATCTACCCAATGTTCTGGAAATTGGGGCACTTCCCACCCTGGTTTTGGGGAATACAAATTATTGTAAATCTTATGTGACCTCTAGAAACTGTTTCCTCTGCTGCTTTATATGATTTTTCTTTTTTTTTGCTTCCTTACACAAATACCCTTAACAGTGATCATCTGAAGACAGGTCTCCAGAATTCTTGCTCTCTCTCCGCAGGTCTCTTTTTTCTAGTATTCTGTTCATTGAAATTTAGCTTTTTGGTCTCTTGAACTCCCAGCTCCACCTCCTCAAATCAGGAAGATCAGAGCCCTTGCCTGGGTCCTCCTTCCATGTCCCAAGCCTAGAAGCACTCTCTAAGAAGTAATTGGAACTATGCTGGGTCTTATCTCATTTCTTTACTCTCTCCCAGGTATCACTGTTCTGTGTTGCCTTATGATGCCTATGTCTAAAATCCATTGATTTACTTTGTCTAGATTTTTAGCTATTTCAAGAGTGGAAGACAAAGTCCTTCCAAGTGTGGAAGACAAAGTCCTTGAGGTTGAATGACATTTAAGAAATTCTTTAGTTGAAGGTGTATTTGGAACTATAGCCCAACTGGAAATGGGGGTACATCATAAGAATTAAGAGCTTAGTCATTGTAGTCCAAACACACTGGGTATCAGTCTAAATTTAACTGCTTCTTAGCTGCAATCTCCTGAAGAAATTTTTCAATCTCATTGAGCCTCCATTTTCTCATCTATAAAATTGAAATACATATATAATTCAAGAGATGAATATGGATATACAGTCATGCTCTGGATAATGATGTTTCTTTCAGTCAACAGTGGACCACATATATGACAATGGTCCAATAAAATTATAATAACTTTTATCGCAACTTTTATATGTTTAGAGACACAAATGCTTACCATTGTGTTACAATTGCCAACAATATTCACTACACTAACATCCTATACAGGTTTGTAGCCTAGGGGCAATAGGCTATACCATACCCTAGATGCGTAGTAGGCTATACCATTCAGGTTTGTGTAAGTGCACTCTGCGATGTACACACCACAAAAATGCCTAATTATCCATTTCTCAGAATACATCCCTGTCGTTAAGTGACGCATGACTGTATATAGTGGTGCCAACAAGACCATAAATAGTAGGTAGCAAGTGTTGGTCAGTTTTTACCATTATTATTAATGTAACTGGTCTGCCCTTAATAGTGTTAGAGAATCATGAACTATGTCAAATAGAGTGTTGCTCTTGTGCACTTGTGCATCCTGGGAGAGAAACTGATGAGAAAGGTGAATCAGTATGTGTTCCCGCGTGGAAGCAGAGCTACCATGAGTATTAAAGAAGAGATCCATTACACAAATTAAATATCACACAAACGTGGGAGGAGCTATATGACAAAATATAGCAAATATTCCTGATAAGAATAGCTCTAATTTCAATTATTTTGTATTCATTATGCTTTTTATATTATATCTAAACTATCTTTGCTTAGTCAAAGTAACAAACATGTTTGCATCTAGAAGTTTAATAATATTGTCTACACTTTCAAAGATTTAAGTTAATTTTATATATCATGTAAAATATGAGTCAAAATAGTTGATTTGGGGTTTTTGTTTGTTTTTCCTTTTTGCATATGACTTCCTATTTCTGTGTCGCAATTTGCTTAAAAAGCCCCACTGGCTTCTAAAAATTATTTTGTATTTATTTTTAATTGATAAGTAAAAATTGCATAGATTTATGTTATGCAGCATATTTTAATATATGCATATATTATGGAATGTCTAGAGGAAATGATTTAACACAATATTACCTCACAGAGTTATCATTGTTTTATGGTCGGAACACAGAATCTTCTGTCTGCAATACCTGTATATGTTGATTATAGTCAACCTGATGTATAATAGCTATCTTGACCTTATTCTACCTGTCTTGGATCTTGTTTCCTTTGACAGCCCTATTGACTTCAGCTATACTTTTTGGATTCTTTGTTAGTGATTACCCTAAAGATTGCAAGAAAGTAGTTAAAATTAAAGATTAGCCAACTGTTGGCAATGATGTAGAGTAACTGGACACTCATATATTACTGATGAGAAGAAAAAAAATTAAAGCCACTTTGGAAAACAGTTTGAGAGTCTCTTGAAAATTTAAACATACACCTCTCCTATGATCCAGATGTTCCACCCTTAGGTATTTACCCAAGAAAAATGAAAGTATATGTGTAAACAAAGATTTGTACACAAATGGTTATAGAGCTTTATTTGTGATAGAACAAAACTATGATAAAAACTCAAATGTCTATCAAGAGGTAAATGGTTAAGCAAGTAGTGGTATATCTTAACAGAGGAATGCCATTCAGTAAAACAAGAAACACACTATTGATACAGTATGGCCACATTTCAAAATCAGTTCATACACAAAAGGCCATCTTGTATGGTTCTACTTATATGAAATCTAGAAACGGCAAAACTATGATGACAGAGGGCACATCAGTGCTGCTTGGGTCTGGTAACTGAGGAAGGGATTGACTGCAAAGGGGCATAAGAAGACCTTTTGAGATAATGTAAATGTTTTGTAATATATTGTGGTCGTGTATACAAAACCACACAGAATTACCAAAACTCATTAGATTGTATAGTTATAATGGGTGGATTTTATTATATGTAATTTATAAC
>PVKP010036884.1:0-22096 GCA_004027715.1 Plecturocebus donacophilus | reverse complement strand
GAAAATTTAGTGGAATATATGCTTTTGTTTTCATTTTCTCTATAAATTACATGACTGGGCTCAGGATTTTAAAGGCCAAGATTTCTCCTACCCTGAGTATTGATCATCTGCATTTTACCAGTTATAGCAATTGAATGGCTTCACATAATGCATGGTGGGCTAATGACCACTGAGAACAATATGAAGAGAAAACTTAAATACAGATTCAACAGAAAGATCCAGTACTTATTGGCTGGTTCACTGTGTGATGAGTTGGCTGTGACCCCACCCAAATCTCATTTTGAATTGTAGTTCCTATAAATCCCATGTGCTGTGGGAGGGACCCAGTGGGAGGTAACTGAGTCATGGGGGGTGGTTACCCTCATGCTGTTCTTGTGATAGTGAGTGAGTTCTCACGAGACCTGGCTTTATAAGGGGTATATCCCCCATTCGCTCTGGACTTCCTTTTGCTGCCACCATGTGAAGAAGGACATGTTTGCTTCCCCTTCTATGATGATTGTAAGTTTCCTGAAGCCTCCCCAGCCATGCTGAACTGTGAGTCAATTAAACCTCTTTCATTTATAAATCACTCGATCTTGGATATGTCTTTATTAGGAGTATGAGAACAGACTAACACACTGTGAATGGGATAACAGAAAAAAAAAGACCACTATTAAAGGACAAACTTATAAAAAACAACACAGACTTCCCTTCCACTTTCTTAAAGAATAGAAGTCAAATAAATAGGCAAAAATTGCTACACAAGAAACTTAGGGAAGATTTAGAACCATGTTCCATATCAATTGAGATAATCATTGGTTCTTGTCTTTAGTTCTGTTTATGTGATGCACCACATTTATTGAGTGTGTATGTTGAACCAACCTTGCATCTTGGGAATAAAGTCTACTTGATCATGGTGGATAAGTGTATTAGTCTATTTTCATACTGTTTTGAAGAAATACTGGAGACGAGGTAATTTATAAAGAAAAAGGGGTTTAATAGACTCACAATTCCACATGGCTGGGGAGACTTCACAATCATGGCGGAATGTGAAGGAGAAACAAAGGCACATCTTACATGGTGGCAGACAAGAGAATATGTGCAGGGGAACTTCCCTTTATAAAACCATCAGATCTCATGAGACTTATTTGCTATTGTGAGAACAGCACCAGAAAACCCACCCCCATGATTCAATTACCTCCCATTGGGTTCCTCCCATGATACATGGAGAAAATGGGAGATACATCTCAAGAAGAGATTTGAGTGGGGACATAGCCAAACCTTATCAATAAGCTTTTTGATGCACTGCTGGATGCAGGTTTTCAGTATTTTGTTGAGGATTTTTGCATTTATGTTCATCAAGGATATTTGCCTAAAGCTTTCTTTTTTTGTATCTCTGCCAGATTTGGGTATCAGGATGATGCTGGCCTCATAGAATGAGTTAAGGAGGAGTCCCCATTCCTCAATTTTTTGGAATAGTTTCAGTAGGAATGGTACCAGCTCTTCTTTGTACATCTGGTGGAATTCAGCCATGAATTCATCTGGTCCTGGGCTTTTTTTGGTTGGTAGGCTACTTACTACTGGCTCAAAGAAATCATTACTGGTCTGTTCATGGATTCAATTTCTTCCTAGTTCAGTCTTGGGAGGGTGTATGTGTCCAGGAACTTATCCATTTCTTCTAGATTTTCTAGTTTATATGCATAGAGGTGTTCATAATATTCTCTGATGGTTGTTTGTAGTTCTGTGGGATCAATGGTAATATCCTCCTTATTTATTCTGATTGTGTTTGTTTGAATCTTCTCACTTTTCTTCTTTATTAGTCTAGCTAGTAGTCTATTTTATTAATTTTTTTAAAAAGCGAGCTCCAGAATTTGTTGATTTATTGAATGGTTTTTCATGTCTCTATATCCTTCAGTTCAGCTCTGACTTTGGTTATTTTTTGTCTTTTGCTAGCTTTGGGATTTGTTTGTTCTTGGTTCTCTAGTTCTTTTCATTGTGATGTTAGGTTGTCAACTTGAGACTTTTCTAACTTTTTTGATGTGGGCATTTAGTACTATAAATTTTTCTCTTAACACTGCCTTAGTTGTGTCTCAGAGATTCTGGTACATTGTATCCATGTTCTTATTAGTTTTAAAGAACTTCTTGATTTCTGCCTTAATTTCATTATTTACTCCCAAAGCAATTCAGGAGCAGGTTTTCAAGTTCCATGTAAGTTTTATAGTTTTAAGTGAATTTCTTAGTCTTGATTTCAATTTTGATTGTGCTGTCGTCTGAGAGATTTTTATGACTTCAGTTGTTTTGCATTTGCTGAGGAGTGTTTTACTTCTGATTAACATGATCAATATTAGAGTAAGTGTCATGTGGCAATGAGAAGAATGTATATTCTGTTGTTTTGGGGTGAAGAGTTCTGTAGATATCTTTCAGATCAATTTGAGTTCTGCAGATATTTATCAGACCCATCTAATTCAAGACCTGAGCTCTTTGTTAATTTTCTCTCTCAATGATCTGTCTAATATTGTCAGTGGGGTTTTAAAGTCTCCCACTGTTATCATGTGGGAGTCTAAGTCTCTTTGATGGTCTCTAAGAACTTGCTTTATGAATCTGGGTGCCCCTGTGTTGGGTGCATATACATTTAGGATAGCTAGATATTGTGGAATTGAACTCTTTACCATTATGTAAAACATAAGATTATGTAAATTTAGGACACTTATATCTTTATCTTTTTTTTAATCTTTGTTGGCTCAAAATCTGTTTTGTCAGATACTAGAATTGCAACCTCTGCTTTTTCCTGTTTTCAATTTGCTTATTGGTTTCTTCTCTATACCTTTATTTTGAGCTAATGTGATTATCTCAATCAATGCAGAAAAGGTTTTTGATAAAATCCCAAAACCATACATGTTAAAAACTCTCAATAAACTAGATATTGAAGGAACATACCTCAAAATAATATGAGCCATATATGACAAATCCACAGCCAACATCACACTGAATGGGCAAAACCTGGAAGCATGCCCCTTGAAAACTGGCACAAGACAAGGATGCCCTCTCTCACCACTTCTGCTCAACATAGTATTAGAAGTTCTGGCCAGGGCAATCAGGCAAGAGAAAAAAATAAAGCATTCAAACAGGAAAAGAGGAAGTCAAACTATCCCTGTTTGTAGATGACATGATTCTATATCTAGAAAACTCCATCATCTCAGCCCAAAAGCTTCTTAAACTGATAAACAACTTCAGTACACTCTCAGGATACAAAAACAATGTGCAAAGATCATTAGTATTTCTATACACTAACAACAGTCAAGCCAAGGACCAAATCAGGTACAAATTTCCATTTACAATTGCCACAAAAATAATAAAATACCTAGGAATGTAGCTAACCAGGATGGTGAGAGATCGCCACAAGGATCACTACAAACTACTGCTCAAAGAAATCGGAGATGATAAAAACAAATGGAAAAACATTCCATGCTCATGAATAGGAAGAATCAATATTCTTAAAATGGTCATACTACCCAAAGCAATTTACAGATTCAATGCTATTTCCATTAAACTACCATTGACATTCTTCACAGAACTAAAAAAGACTATTCTAAAATTCATTTGGAACCATAAAGAGCCCAAATAGCCAAGACAATCCTAAGCAAAAAGAACAAAGCTAGAGACATCATGCTACCCAACTTCAAACTATACTACAGGGCTACAGTAACCAAAACAGTATGGAGCTGGTACAAGAACAGACACCTAGACCAATGGAACAGAATAAAGAACCCAGAATCAATGGGGAAAGGATTCCCTAATCAATAAATGGTGCTAGGGCAACTAGCTAGACGTATGCAGAAGATTGAAGCTGGCCCCCTTCCTTATACCATATACAAAAATCAACTCAAGGTGGATTAAAAACATAAATGTAAAACCTAAAACTATAAAAACTCTGGAAGACAGCCTAGGCAATACCATTCAGAACATTGGCATGGGCAAAGATTTCATGATTAAGACACTAAAGGCAATTTGTAACAACAACAAAAATGGACAAACGGGATCAATTAAATGAAAGAGTTTCTGCACAGAGAAAGAAACTATCAACAGAGTAAACAGGCAACAGAATGGGAGAAAATTTTTACAAATGATACAGCTGACAAAGGTCTAATATTCAGCATCTATAAGGAACTGAAACAAGTTTACAAGAAAAAAACAATCTCATAAAATGACATGAACAGACACTTTTCAAAAGAAGGCATACATGTAGCCAACAAGCATATGAAAAGCTCAACAACACTGATCATTAGAGAAATGCAAATCAAAACTGATGAGATACCATCTCACACCAGTCAGAATGGCTATTACTAAAAAGTCAAAAAATTATAGATGCTGGTGAGGTTGTGGAGAAAAAGGAATGCTTATATACTGTTGGTGGAAGTATAACTTAGTTCAGCCGTTATGCAAGACAGTGTGATGACTCCTCAAAGACCTAAAGATAGAAATACCATTTCACCTGGCAATCCCATTATTAGGTATATACCCAAAGGAATATCAATCTTTATGTTATTAAGACACATGCACACATATGTTCATTGCAGCACGATTCACAGTAGCAAAGATGTGAGATCAACCTAAATGCCCATCAATGATAGACTAGATAAAGAAAATATGATACACATATGCCATAGAATACTATTCAGTCATGAAAACAAAATCATGTTCTTTGCAGAGATGGATGCAGCTGGATGCCATGATTCTTAGCAGACTAACACAAGAATAGAAAACCAAACACTGCATGTTCTCACTTGCATATGTTACTAAATTATGAGATACACAGACACACAGGGGAACAACACACACTGGGGCCTTCTGGAGGGTGGAGGGTGAAAGGAGGAGGGAAGTCAGGAAAACCAACGAATGGGTATTAGGATTAATGACTGGGTGATGAAATAATCTGTAAAACAAACTCCACGACAAAAGTTTATCCATATAACAAACCTGCACATGTTACCCCTGAACTTAAAAGTTAAAAAATAAAGAACTGCATTCTATTAGAACTAGCCATAAAATACAAAGATATTTCCAAGAAAGCTTCAGTAAATAGACATCCCAAGAGGTTTTATAAAACCAGAATTGATTTTCATATGTCTGGGATATTTAGATGTAACCTTGCCTCAAAGAAACCCTTCTAGGTTTCTTTCAGCCATATGATTCCGTGACAGGATGCTAGGGCTACAATAATGCTGGGTGAATCAAAGGACATAAAAAGCCTCACACCTGCCTGCCATGGAGAAGCACTCCAAAAAGGTCTCACGAACATGATTCATTACACTTGTGTAAATGGAATACGATTTCCTATTCTTAAGGCCAACTTATGGTATCTCCATAATCTTTAGAATTTCTACTATTAAAAAAAAAAGAGATTCACCCTTAGGTCACTTAAATAAAATGATGGAAGAATGATTTCTATGTAAGTGATTTAAAAGCAAAGGCACTTGATCCAAATCCTTCTGAGACACAAAGCATCCCAATCCCAAAGTACATAACACAATTTCTTGCCTTATTAAGCTACAGCTTCATTACACAATTTGACCTCTTTTAGATGGCTCACAGTTATAATCTATAAAATTTAACTCAACACACATTTGAGGAACAGCCACTATATCAACACAACACTACATTTGCCAACCTATGCCCGTGTCTAACAATAATGCGAGAGACTGTGGTTATGTCAAAGTGAGGTTGAAAGTCAATTCTGGGGACACTGAAGCAGGATGGAGCTGGCATCCCAGGGAAGGCAGGTAAGCATCAGGACAAAGAGCTGAGACTCTGAGCTCAGCCCACTGTGGGTTACAGACTCCATCTTCCTTTGCTAACCTGCATGGCCCTGGCCAGATATACAGTCTTCAGTTCGGTATCTCAAATGAAGATCACAATCATAACACTTCCTGCGTAAGGTAGTCATCAGAATTGACTGATGCAAAACAGTATTTTTAAAAACGTGAGTCATGGAGGAATTTAGTGGAACATGACAATCATTTAAAAAACAAAATGAAATAGAATAGGAAGAAAAATCAAGTGAAACAGTGCTAAAAAATAGTGAAATAAAAATACGGTGTTTAAGTTAAGCTTTAAACAATAAACATTTTTAATAAAAAGGTTGAGATGGAAAAGGCAAGGAGAACCCAATACACACACACACACACACACACACACACACACACACACACAAACACACATGCACAAATACAGACATGTATGAGACATGGTATGACTTGGATATTGGATGGAAGGTTAGTAGAATATGAAACTAGACATGAGTTGCAGCTGGATTGTAGAAATCCATCTAGGTCATATTGAGAATTTTGAATGTCTTTAAGTAAAAAGTGAGAAGTCATCCAAGAAATTTGCACAAGGGAATAATATGCTCAGATCCAGAACTGGAAAAAGGAGTCGTGACAGGGATGTGGGCCACAGCCTCGAATGTAAGCCTGGCAGTGGGGAGGCTTCTGACTTGCTTTTGGTTCTGCACGTGAGGACCTGAAGCAAGGCAATGGCAGTGGGTGTGAAAGGAAAGCAGATTAAGAAGACATTGCATTGGGAGGCCCAGGCGGGCAGATCACCTGAGGTCAGGAGTTCAAGACCAGCCCGGCCAAAATGGTGAAACCCTGTCTCCACTAAAAATATAAAAAATTAGCCAGATATGGTGGCGGACGCCTGTATTCCCTGCTATTCGGGAGGCTGAGGTGGGAGAATCACTTGAACGGGGGGAGCAGAGGTTGCAGTGAGCTGAGATTGTGCCACTGCACTCCACCCTGGGGGACAGAGTGAAACTCCGTCTCAGGGGGAAAAATAAAAAAGAAGGCATTGCAGAAAGTTCTTGTGACATGATATCACTTTGCTCATTTATTTCTTTTGATCAGATTATCCCCTCCTGCCTCTGATTCGTCAGGTAAAATTCTTCCTTTCCTGCAATCCAGGGCTATCTTTGTGTTCCAAGCGACCATCTCCGCTCCTATGTTTGAGTGACCCCCAGCCTGCACTCCTGCACTGGGCTGTGCACATCACTGCTGTGTCCTCGGTCACATCACACGGAAGGGTGACATTGTCTAGTGCTTCCTGCCCTCCCTAGAACTTCTGGGTGTGGGTTTGGAATGTACCTCGTGATTCCCTTGTGGTTGAGTGAGGTCTTAGGACAGATTCTGGTCCATGATTTGTGCAGGTGCGCTTGTATGCCTGTGTCAGAGCCTCAGAGATTTCTTTGTCTTTGTCATGAAACCTGCCTGGGTCTTTCCTGCAGGGAAGATAACATGGCACAGACTACCACGTACTCACAATGAGCATGATTGCGAAAGAAAAATAAAACCACTGGTTGTCGCAAATCACTGAGGTTTTAGGCCTGTTGGTGATGCCCATAACTCAGCGTCTCTTGATGGATGTGATTCAGAACCTGGCTCAGAGCCTGGTACAGAGTAGCGTTCTATGTCTATTTGTGGCATAAATGAATAAATGATTAGGAAAGGAATCATAGGTAGCTCGAAGGCTTCTGGTCGGAAGACAGCAGACTTTGTTAGATCATCGGCTAAACTAGAACACAGGAAGAGAGGGAGAGGCAAGCAGAAATTTGTTTGTGGGCACACTGAATGTGGAGTACTGGAGAGGTCTTCCTGAGTGTGCAGATGGTGGTAAGCTGGAAATACAGGACTGACGGTTCCCTAAGATTGTCAGGATTAGAGATAAAAAATGCATACTCTTTAATTTCAGATCATAGTTAAATTGTAAGAGCAGAGTCAATGATCCATGGAGATAGTGAAGAATATGAAAAGACATGAAGGAAGAATATTGGAAAATGCCTACATTTAAGGGTGGGGAGCATAGGGACAAGAAGCAATGAAGAATAAAAACAGGAAGATGATGGAAGCTAAGGAAAGGAGGATTTTAAAAGCAAATAGCTGCATAGTAGTGTCGCTCTATGCTGCAGTGATACAAAGCAGGGAGGACACCGGGAAGAGGTAATGATATTTTAATACAGCCAGGAGGTCCACGTTCCATCTGAGAGAGGAAAACACTGCAATGAGTATCACTGTAAATACAAATGAGCACGTGAGATGCTGCTTTCCAGATTCCATAGTTATACCGCTTTTCCACTCCTTGAGATTCCTGCACAATTCTGGTCCTTAGAAGTCCCCTTTGGCCCTCAGCCTGACTATGGCTTTATTTGATGAAGTCTGTGGCTGGTTGGGAGGCAAACGCACACCTGTTGCCTGGGGTGGAAAGCTGTGTGGACCTGGTGAGTTACTCTCCCTCCCAGAAGACTTGTTTAATTCTAAGCTGTGGGCTACACTGTGGGGAGTTTAACTGCCCAAGTCTTCTAGATAAGAAGAGTACTGGTGTAGTCTCATTGGTTCACTCGGCAACATTTATTGAGCACTTATTATGTACAGGAACTGAATAGCATTATCATCTGAAGCTGGTATAACCACTGTGAATCACAGCTCAGAGATACGATATTTTATGCCTTCTGAATTTTAGTTTTCATTTATGTGAAGTCTGTGCTTCCTAATTTTATATTTCTAAGAGCTCTGTAAATGAGATTAGCAATGTGAAATAGACAACTTCTATATCATAATGCTTATTTAATGTGTATGTAGTAAAAGCAAACTGTATGTAAAATTTTTCAGACTGCTTTTATGTAGACAGGAACATCAGGGAGGAAATGAAGCTTAGCTGTTTTCTTCCTGGGACCTTAAAAGGGTTATCTCATGGCTTTGGATTTTCATTACTTATAATAGATTGTTGGATCATTCAAACCATTACATATTAAAATTAATAGCCCGAATCCGCAAATTATGTGGATGAGGCTCTGAATCCAATGCCTTTTGAGATTTTGCGGTTTGAATCTCTGACTGAGGAGTTTAATGTCTCATTGCACTGCTGGACCCCCATGGCAAGGTTCATGTTCAGTCAGACAACCTGTTTGTAGATCATTCTCAGTTACTCTAACCTGTAATCTGACCACATGCAATGTTTCAAATTCTAATATCTTTTTCTAAGATAGAAAGAGAGAGTACCATGAAATAAATGCCTATGATTAGACATTATGTGTCACATATTTGAGAAAAAAAGCCTATTTTAACAAGATCCTTTCCCAAGAAAGGGAGATGAATTTGGGATCTGGAGAGGAAATTGACATCAGTGACGAGGTTAGCCGAGGGACACTTATAAAAAGGATTAAAATACAGGGCATATTGTGTCCTGATTTATCCCCCCATGTTCTACATTCAACTATGAAATCATTTCAAAGAAAAAAAATTCAGATTTATGAGCAAGGAAAATATCTAGAGCTCATACTGCCCTCTGGTGTTCATTCTGACACATAGCCAGAAACGCGAAAGCCTCAGAAAACCTGACAACACCCAGTTTATGGACTTAAAATCAAATCGCAGAAACTGATGGTAAAACAAAACACAACACCCATCCTCTTTCCTGTAATTTAAAGCTTTTGATCATTTCATATTAAAAACAGAATAACAGATAACATTTATTTCTCACCTCTGAAGAGAAATAATTGTCTCTGTCCTTGACTCTCAATGGTATTTTTTGATATAAAAAATAAGCCCCGTGGTCTTAAACGATGGTTGAGATAGATAGACAGGAATGAGGCTATGGAGATGGAAAAGGAGTGCTTTGAGTTCCCTTCCCTTTGTTGAGGATTCTCTGGGGTTCTGGGACCTCGTCATAACACTTGTAAGTATTATTGCTGGAAAAACACAGGCATCTGCAACTATCATATTTCTATGTCTCTAGGCTTTATATATGGTCAAAAGGCAACACGGAGATACCTGATAAAGGCTCAGCTGTTATTTCCCACCTTTACTGGTTCATTTGTTGTCATTACTGTCCCTTTCTTTGGAGACAGAGTCTTGCTCTATCACCCAGGCTGGAGCACAGTGGTGCCATCTTGCCTCACTGCCACCTCTGCCTACTGGGTTCGAGATTCTCCTGCTGCGCCCTCCTCCCAAGTACCTGGGATTACAGGTGTGTGCCACCATGCCCGGCTAATATTTGTAGTTTTTGTAGAGATGGAGTTTCGCCATGTTGGCCAGGCTGGTCTCCAGCTCCTGGCCTTAAGCGATCCTCCAGCCTTGGCTTCCCAAAGTGCTGGGATTACAGGTGTGAGTCACTGCGCCTGGCCCTTGTGTCATTAAGGTCCTGGGCAGGTCAAATCCCATTGTTCTGTGTGTGAAGAAACAGGAGAAATCGCTGAGAAATGTGTTCTACTCCGTCTAACACCTGTTTGACTTTGTTTTCAGAATGGGATGTTTTTTCTTTCTTTTTTATTGTATGCAATTCTTAGGGTGGGAGGACAGAGCCAGATACGGCCTGTACCATCCACAAATGGGGGCTTGCCAGTAAGCATCAGTCACTAAGGACTCATTTCAAACAGCCAGGTAGGGATTTTTAGAGATAAAGATTCGATTGAGAAGACAAACGAGAGGAAGCTGCTGGTGTTCTCTGCACCTTGCTAGGCACTTTCTAGCCTGTTAAGAGTCAAAACAGCAAACACGAACCCTACAGCAAAGAGATCAATGAATGAATGAGTGAATACAGATAGAGATGAGATTCAAGGTCTAGTGAATCTCATATTCAAGCGATTCTCCTGCCTCAGCCTCCTGAGTAGCTGGGATTACAGGAGCACACCACCATGCCCAGCTATTTTTTCTGTATCTTTAGTAGAGATGAGGTTTCATCATGTTGGCCAGGCTGGTCTCGAACTCCTAACCTTGTGATCTGCCCGCCTCGGCCTCCCAAAGTGCTGGGATTACAGGTGGGAGCCACTGCACCCGGTCAACTCTCACCATTTAACATTTACATTTTGACTTCAAAGGCAGAGATACTGTCTCTGCATAAGCAACAGAGCACACACCTTGATTTTTCAGCAGTCGGACGGCCCTGCATGAGCCAGGCAAGCCCACGCACCCTCTCGCTCACACTCACTGTCAGGGCACACCAGGCCTCGGGGGCCCCTGTGAACTCTGGGCTTGGGAAACATATCATTTCGATTAAAAGATTAATTCATAAAACGGTTTGGGAATATTTTCAGCCTTAAAAAGGAAAGAGATTCCATCCCATGCTATAACATGGATGAACCTTGAGGATACCATCCAAGTGAAACGAGCCAGTCACTAAAGGACAAATGCTGTATCATTCCACCTATATGAGGTACCTAGAGGTGTCAAATCCAGAGACAGAAAGCACAATGGTGGGTGTCAGGGGTTGGCGGGAGGGAGGATGGGGAATTAATGTTTAATTGGGCAGAGTTTCGGTTTTGTAGAGTTCTGTCGATGGATGGTAGTGATGGTTTCACAACAGTGTGAAGGTATTTAGCACTGCTGAATTGGATCATCAAAGTGGTTAAGATGGTAAGTTGTATGGTATGTGTATTTTACCACAAAAGAAACAAAACCAGTTTGTGTATTCACTCCACAAACACTCAGTGAATGATTGCATGTGTCAAGTTCTATGCTGGGAGCTGGAGATACGAAGATGGAAGAGACACAGCACCTGCTACAGAAAATGCCATGTTTCTGTGAAGACTGCATCAGTTTTGGTGGGTCATTTTAATGTTTCCTTTTTAAAACAATTTCCCTCTGTGATATGTTTGGTGTGATCTCAGAAGCAGTAATTTTAGAATGATTATTCATCAATAATAATATGAACGATAACAAAAAACCAAACTTTGAAATAGTCAACAATTTTTAGTTCCTTCATAGCAAACCAGGCTGATTGCTGTAACTGTAAGGGTAACAGATCTTCATTAAAGGGCCTCATTTCTAGCACAATAGGGTTTTGTCTGCTATTTTTTCCCCGGTGTTAGATGGAGGAGAGAAAGAAGGCAGGGATGGGGCCAGGGAGGGAAGGCAGGAGGGAGGCAGGGAAGGCGTGAAGTGCATGTCATGATGAGCCCAACAGCAAAATCAGTAGGTGTTGTCCACTGACTATCAACTGAGGCACAGTTAAGGCCTCTGGGTTTTGATTTTGATCAGGCTGCTGGCAGTTGAGTGGGAACTCACCAGATAAACAATAATTCCAGACAACTGTCCCCCTTGTAAGGATTCAGGAGCGTATTTTCAAATGAGGTGTAAATGAAGACTTTGCTTTGTGCGTGGAGATAGCAGGGGCAAAACAAAACCACTGGAAAGACCCAGGCAGGTGGGAAACAAAGGAACGACACGTCCAACCACCTGCAGCTCGTCCCTGGCAGACGCCTGAAAGGCACTTGGTTATTTACCAACTTACTGTGGGATAGGGGTGGGAGCAGAATACAGTGTACTTTCGGATGATGCCGTTCAGCTTGAGAGGGGGAAGCCAGGACACAAAGACCATGGAGGCTGAGGCCGCTGCTGCCTTCACGCCCGCGGGAGGACCTGGAACTGGAAGAGCCATTCGTTTAGTCACAAGGTGGGGCCTCGACTCGGGCATGCAGGCCCACGCTTCCCAACACGACCCCGCTCCACGCTCGCTGTTCAGCTCTTCGAGAATCAGTATTGTGGGTTCCACTGTGTCCCCCCAGAGGCATATTTGAAGTCCTAAGCCCCAGGACCTCAGAATGACACTGTAACTGGAGGTAGGGTCATGACGGAGGTAATCTAGTTAAAATGAGTTTGTTAGGGTGGTCCCTAATCCAGTACTATGGTGTCCTTATAAAAAGGGCCAATTTGGACACAGAGACAGACACGTACAGAGGGAAGATGATGTGAAGACACAGGGAGGAGAGGGCATCTATAAGCCGAGGAGAAAAGATGCTTGTCTCAAAGCTCTCAGAGAGGGCCAGCCCTGCAGACACCTTGATTTAGGACTTCTGGCCTCCAGAACTCCGAGACAGTACATAAATTCTTAACGTCGATGTCTGTGCTGTTTTGTAGCGCTAGCCATAACACCGTCAGTTCTAGTCCCTGTTTTCCTCGGAGCCTTCCCAACCCTTTGCAGCCTCGGGCGACTTCCTGCCTCTGGATAGCTGGAAAATTAACTTCGGGATCAGTCCTGTTTCTACTGCAGTTTTTGGCTTTGAATGTACTGGGGGTGAACCTTTTGGACCCTGAATTTGAGAAGCGTGAGCATGAACTACCTCAGCTATCAGAGACCCCACTGTCCCTCACCCCAGGCATTTTGTAACGCAGTACTTTGGGCTCAGGAGAGGTATGGAAATACTGTTGATGAATACGGATTACTGTGTTAAAGATTCACAATATCCATGTAAGACAAACTCTCCTCTGTAAACCAGCTAAGAAAGCAGAACATGATGGCAGCAATATTAAGCATGATTTGGGAGTGAGACTGAAGGCATGTTCCACTCTTGTTCTTTTATTTTGCAGGTTGGAGATGTGGGTGGGGGTGAGATGGCCAAGACACAGAAGATGCCACGATGTCAAAGTTGCCAGTGAGGAAGGCATCCGAGCTCTTGCTTTGTTCCTCACTGGTCTGAGTGCCCACATGGACGGCAACCACACTGATGGAGGAATTGAAATTCAAACCAACGTAAGTCCCTTGTGAGCTCCTGGGCGCATCCATGAGTCTTTTACTGCGTTAATGGCAATGCACCTGCTCAGTACACAGCTTTGGAGTTGAATGTGCATCTTAGAATTGCCACCTTGACTCTCCTAAGTCTGCATAACGAAACCAAGAGCTCTGGTGAGAACAAACTTGGGGTGGACAGAGTCACCATCTGAAAATAAAAAATCTTGGTAATCTATTTTTGGCAAGTCTTGCTGACGGGGAAGGTCTAGAAAAGGTAACACACGTAAGCGATGGACCCTGGATTAAGAAATCCCTTGAGAACAAACCTCTATCAGGTGAGGGCATTGTCTAAGAAATCCACAGCCTGGTTCACAGCCACCAGGGCTTCTGAACAGCAGCCAAGGGCACAGTGAACCTTTCCTCGGGACTTTAATCCCAGTAGACGTCCCCGCTTGGTCAACACTCTCATTCTCTTGCATAAAGCAAAGCCCCTGGTTGGTGTTCACCACACTGAACCCTGCTGCTGGCCAACTTCTCTTGAGGAGGTCAAGTACTCCAGCACCAGCCAGCTGAGTGACCACTGAAGGAGTCGGTTGTGTTTTGTTTCCAACCTGTTTGTGACGACTGTACTTGTCATGGGTAATATTGTAAGTCAATTCCTTATGTAAAGCAATGAAATTCAAGTGCAAGAGAAAGCTGCTTCTATGATGATTAAAGGAACTGCTTTGGAAAGTCTTCCTCAGAGGTAAGTTACAAAGAAATTAAAGGAGAAAGAAATGAGTGAGGGAAGAACAAAAGGAATGAAGGAGGGAAGCAGGGAAGAAAGGAAAGAGGGAAGGAAAAAATGAAGAAAGGAAAGAAGGAGGGAAAGGAGAAGGGAAGAAAAAAGGAAGGATAAACAAGAAGAGCAAGGAAGGAAGGCAGGAAGACGGGTCACCTATGATTGATAAACACAATGCTTTTCTCTTGTTAATCTGCCTTTTTGTTATAGATATGGCAGCCAGGACTCAGGTGATTGTTGAAAAGATACAATGTTCCCCACTCCTCCACACACAGCAAGTTTTTCTTTATCAACACTTTGGCTTAATTGCAGAAAGCAACAATAAGAATTCACGGTGGCAACAAAAATAAAATCACTTGCAATATCCCTTCCTGACTACGGGAAATTAGAATATTTTATACATTCTTTTCAGAATTGAAACATTCTTAGTGATCACATTCCATTTTGGTCATCTGAGTTTTTCTTATAGACGTCAAGACAAGCCTGGGAAGTTTTCATGAATTCCTGGGCTCTGTAGAGAGAAGTTCTGCATTCAGGTTTAATTGATTGCAGTAAAGAATGCGGCCTTCGGAGAATTCTCTTCTACATTCCTCCAATTTGCCTGGACCTCCCTTCTGAGCTGCAGATGCTTCTGTGTCTCCTGTGTCCAGTTGCCTGAGATGTCTCCACCAGGTGTCACACAGGCGCCTTAGGCCGAGGTAGTCACCGCAGGACTCAGCGTCTTCTATTCAAACCTGCGCTCCTCCTGCCCCATCTCAGGAAAGGGTCCCGCCATCTTCTCAGGGGCGAGAACCAGGACCTGGCGTTCTCTTCCCACTGTCACTCGACGAGCCCTTCGGAGGTTCACATGGACATGACGGGTCAGTGGCTGGGCTCTCTGCCTGACTCAATGGTGCTCTCCAGTGCTGGGTACCTGAACACGGTCTGCTTCTCCCACCCTGGGCCCTTGGGGAGGGATGATCCAGGGCCTTGGGATGCCCCTGTCTGGACTCTTCCCCCACCCTCCGCCTTCTTCCTGGCAACTCTCACTCATCTCCGATGTTCTAGTATGTGTCATTTCCTCCAGGAAGTCTTCCCCGATCACCAGCCTAGGTCAGGTCAGGGCTTCCATGTCTCTCTCAAGACTCTTCTTCATCATTATACTTGACACAATCCACTCAGGAATGATCTATCAACGTCTGTCTCCTCCACTAGCTTGCACAGCCCGGCATGGCCATCCTGTTTCTCTGCATCTTTAGTTCCTGGGCCAGTATCCGGAACATACCAGATCCTCAATACAGATTTTCCAAGAGTTGAAAAATAACTTCATTTGTGTCTGTGTGGTAGGCAGGATTCTACAATGGTCCCTAAGATCCTTGCCATCTAGTGTATGTGCCTGGGTGATTTCTTCCCCTTGAATGGGGGTGGCACCCGTTACTATGATGGACAGATCCTTCCCATGGGCAGGTTGTGCCATGTGGCAAAGGTGAAGGGTTTGTGCAGGTATCATTGAGGTCCCAATCACTTGACTCTCAGTTAATGAAAAGGAAAGTTTCCTGGGTGGGCTAGGTTTAATCAGATGTTTTCCTTTGAAGAAGAGATGGAGGTCAGAGACAGATGACATCAGAGGGATTGGAAGTCATGTGAGGCTTTCCTACTGGCCTTGAAGGAGGAAGCTGCCATGATGCAGAGGGTGTGAAAGGGAGTAACAGGCAGCCTCTGGAAGCTGGTGACTCAAGTCCACAACCAGGAAAAACAATCCCACCCATAACCTGTGAGCTTGGGAGGCTCTGACCTCAGATGAGGGCACAGCTCCAGCCCATACCTTGATTCACATGTGGGACCCTGAGCAGAAGACTCAGCTCAACCAGACCTGGATGCCTGACCCTTGGAAATAATGAGATAATATATTGGTATTATTTTAAGGTAGTAAGGTTATAGCAACCTGTTCCACAGCACAGAAAATAAATCCACATGGGTAAGCCCTCCAGTAACATATCTTAACATAAAGTACCAAAATCATTTTACTGAAACAGTATTGCCTTGGTTTGAAGTATGAGTATCAGACAAAAGTCTGACTAAACACCCACATAGACACTGCAGTCAGCTTCATTTTTTTTAACCATCATTTTTCTGGTCTTAGTAAATAGCCACAGGCAGGTATGTGTGTGTGTGTTTGTGTACGCACACACGTGCAGGTACATATGTGGTACTTCATGGTAGGCAGATCCTTCTGAGCCCACCACAACTCTTCAGTGGCCTCTCTGTGCAGTGCAGATACTACGATCCTGGAGGAACATGTCACATTCACAGTTGTCATCTCACCAAGCAATGCACATATGTCCCCTTTCTCTTCCTATGTCCACAAGATGCTGGTATTTTTAGCTTTTCCCCTTAATAGAGCAGGAGTTTTCAAACAATTCTTTAAATGTTTTACTGATCGTTTAACCTAAGCATCATGTAGAAACCCAGCACATAACACAAGTGGGAGTGGGGTGGCTCTTGAGGCCGGGATGAAAAAGAGAATGGATCTCCCACTGGGCCTCTTGTTACCACTGGGTACCTCTGAGACCCACCCGAGAACCCTTGGGTTGTATAAAACCTAGTCTGAGAACCACTGCAGCAGAAGGAGTTTGGGAAGCCACTTGGTAGAATCTCTTCTAGGACATCTTGTCTGTGGGATTGCTGGTATACATGCTACTGCACAGGGCACAGTTTCACAGGCTGTAGAGCCCCAGAATCCTACACAGCGTTGATTGGCAGTACTTCCCAGTGTCTACTGAGGGGCAGCACTGCTGGTGGCTATGCAAATACAACATGCAATCTACCCCCTTTCAGGTGTACCAAGGAGTGGTAGCATAATCACCCCTGCACACATACACAGGCACACACTACCCATGCCTTCAAAAGTATGTACGGCTTCAGATATGGGTGGTCAAAGGATATGGAAGTATCCAAATGCCAGCTTATTTTTTTGGTTTCTCTTAGCTCTACTTTCAGCTCTCCTCCAAATGAGATTGCTAACTGACGGTGGGGAGGCAGAAGAGATTATATATGACACCTGCTGCTGGCCCTCTCACATGTGCCTTCACGGTTATGTGCATTAGTGATGTGTTCAGTAAATATTTGAACTTAACTATCTCTATTTATACATATGCAAAGTTTACTCTTGTGTAAAGGGATCAAGGCTGAAAGTAGCTTTTGCCTGCAGAGTGAAAATAGCAATTGGAAGATTAATAGATTGCATTTTGTTTGTGTTCTCTTTTCCTATGGCTTTGCTTAGGTTATAGTATTGGCAAACAAAATGGCATTAGGATTTCACAACTGTTTTAGAAGTCAGAATTAGCTGTTCTTGTGCTCAAAAACAGAAAGCCAGATCACCAAGTCAGCCTTGTGTTTCTGCAGCAGTAATAGGGGTACCAGTTCTCACGGACTGAGCAGTCCTGGAAAGAGAATGTGAACTGTGAGCAGCTGTCACGGACCCCAAAAATATGTCCATGCACCTGAGATTATGTTTATGGATAAAACACGACATCCATGGCCTTGAGACTCTGACCACAGACATGAGAATGTGTCCATGCACATGAGACTATAGTTATGGATAAGAGACTATGTCTGTGGCCTTGTGATTATGACCAGAGACATGAGAATATATCCATGGACCTGTGAATATGCCTATGAACCCAAGAATCTTTAGACAGAGGCTGGGAAACTACTTAAAGCATAGACTTGTTCTCTAAACAAATATTTCTATTGCAAGTAATCCCTTGCAAAAGTAAATTTTTGCCTTTATGAGTGGTTAAGTTTCTCCTTTTAGTATGACCAGCGACCTAGCAACACAACTTAAGCCTCCAGGCTCCTTAGACTAGGAAGACTGGTGCAGGATGTGTGTCTGGCATAGACCAACTGAATTGGGTGCTCGCTGTTAATGTATTCATCTTGCTTTGCTTGCAAGAACATTGATAAACACTAAAACTTCAACCTGTGCCTAAACTAGACTCTTTGAGAAAGAACTGAAATGTTGGAAATTATTATTTTACTGGAAATCTATCTATCTGGATTTTACGCAATTTAATTGAAATTGCAAGTGTAATCCAAACTTCAAAATTACAAATCTTTCTCATTGACATATAAATAGGATCTGTAGTCAATTTGACTGGGCGTTTGTTCTCTGACAATTGGCCTTTGTTCCTTCTTCCAATCAGACAAATACAATTACATTTCATCCTGTAAACTGATGAAATGTCTAATTGTATTAGGTATTGAGTCTACAAAGTGGTTGGCACAATTCTTCACCGTTTCTAAACTGTAGAATTTTTCATGTGAATCTGGGAGATAAACTGATATTCTGCTAGTTTTTCTCCTCTTCTGCCCAATCTCCACTCCACCTTTTCTTCCCCCAGAGACAGAGTCTTTTTCTGTCACCCAGGCTGGAGTACAGTGGTATGATTTCAGCTCACTGCAGCCTCTGCCTCCTGGGTTCAAGTGATTCTCCTGCCTCAGCCTCCTGAGTAGCTGGGATTAGAGGAGCCCACCACCACACCTGGCTAATTTCGCATTTTTAGTAGAGACAGTTTCACCATGTTGGCCAGACTGGTCTCGAACTTCTGGCCTCAAGTGATCCACCACTCCACTTTTTGAAAATGCAGACTTATCCTAAAGAAACATTGACACTCCATTCTGCATAGTCCTTGTCCCATACCACCAGCAAAATGGGATCCATGGTGTCCTCCTTGGGGTAACTGGGGCCCCCAACACAGGGTTTTCCACAGTCAATCTCAGCTCTATATACTAACAGCACTGGAGACAAAAGCAAAGCATAATTGATTGACAAATCAGACCTTGAGCCTTGGGGTCAAGTTTTGAGAGAGAACTCTATGATTCTTAAAACTAGAAGATTAAAAACTGATCTAAACTTGTGAATTAATAAGGATCTGTCAAGTGCCTTCTCTTCTTATTGGAATTCTGTACATTCTTCTAAAAAATGCAGATGTAAAACATTTTGTGGCTGATCAGTTTGCTCTTTAAATAATAATTCCAGTGACATTTGCATTATTGCCTAGCAATGTAAAAAAGAATATTTCATCCCTGCTCTGAAGGAGTAGAGAGCAAATAATCAAATATTGAGTGTCAGGAAGCATCCCACTCTGTGGCAAGCAGGTGTTTTCAGATATCACTTTAGTCCTCATACATTGGTTCTGTGCAGTCTGATCACTACAGCAGATTGTTCCTGAGGACAATCCAGTTCAGAGAAGTGTAGGTGAGGTGCCCAAAGTCCCACAGGCAGCAGGTGACAGAACCAGCACTTTCACAGCTCTTTATCTATTACATTTTTCAAAAATTAAATTATGGTTTTCTTTACTCAGGACTTAGCTTTCTAGATATCTCTATTGATGTGTGACTTCCTAATGGCATTACATCTGAATCTTAGACTTCCCTAAATAATCCAATTTCTTAGAGCAGAACTGACTGACACCTGCACATTCCCCAGAAGAACTACCTGTGCCTTTTAGAAAAAACTAAAGCAAATGAGGATTAGTTTGGGTATAGACATTATAATGTGAGAATGGCTACAGAGGCAGCAAAAGCACCAGGTGAGGGCGGATGCCTGGGGCTGCTCAGGGGAGCAAGGCCTCGCTTGTCAAGGTGAGAGCAGAGAGCGAGGTGGAAGATGGCAGGCTCAGAATAGCAGGGAGTCGTGGTTGGGGCAGAAAGGCTGAAGAGAAGAGCCCACTGTGGCCTCTGAGCAGGTGTCCTTTGCTTCCATCAGAACAGATATGGGATGGAATAACAGCGTTTTTGATACTCTAGTAGTGGGGGAGATGGCATAGACCTCAAACCTGCCCATACATGGAAGGTGATCAGCAATCGCTAACAGCTCTACCATCCCTATACTGCCTGGGGGACAGAGTCCTGGCAAGAAGACAAAAGTTACAGAGCCAATCTAGCAGAGCATTTAGGTCTACCAATGTCTCATTTCAACATATCCTTCTGTGCTGGAATATTTTGGGAAGGCTCTACATGAGTGTCAATTTGACGTCGGTTGTTCCTTCCTTTGTTAAGGTGGAGGCTGCTTTTCTCACGACCACTGTAGTATTCATCAGAACTTATCTGTTCCTCAAACAGGCATGGATAAGGCCACTCAGAGTTTCCCTCCCGTAAAATAATATGGAATCTTTGTTGCGTGGTTTTTGTAGGTTTGGGTAATAGTCACACAACCAAATCCAAATTTTAAGGAACAGCAAGAATTGTTGTAGAACAAAATGAGCAGCAATTTAAATTTTTACTAAATCACCATGAATTCTTGTAAGAATTTAAAAAAAATCAACATAAAGTTCTCAAATTAAGGACTTATTCTAAAGTGATTCAGCTGGCAAAGAATAATAGAACTTCAGCCTGTACATAATTTTCAAGAAGTGGAAGGACAGATTTAATCAGAGCTTACACTAATAGCTGAAGAGCCACTAAAATTACTCTAACAAGATACAAAACAGGTATGGCAATTATTACAGCTCCAGGATAAAATGAATTTCTATTTACAATAATACTTGGCCAAAAAAATAAAACAAAAAAAAAAAAAAGAAGAAAAAATATAGAGGAAAAAGAAGCAATGGATTAGATACATCAAGCAAAGGCAAGAGAGGAAATGAACGCTCTGAATTGCACTGGGATATTTTGGTAGGATAGCAAAGGTTTGCACTGAGAATAGCCTGATGAACTGCAGGCTAAGGCAAGTGAGCTCCCCCTGACCCAGCCCTTCCAGCAATTGCTGGGACCCACCACCAACCCCTTTCTCACCATCCTCTTTGGTCCGGGTGAAGATCTGCTCACTCCTGACCCCGTCTCCTGCGCGGGTGAAGGCCAACACCTGGATGCTGTAGTTGGTGTACTTTTCCAGCCCATCCAGCTCCAGGGAAGGCTGTGTGGTGGTGATGTTTTTAATCTCACCCAGCTCTGGAGGACAAGAATAAGAAAACAAAATTCCACTACTGAGCCCATTTCTGCTCGTTTTTCTGCACCGTCCCCACTGACTGTCCCTGTGCCATGCCATCATCCATCCAGCTACCATCTGGATGCTGGAACTCCTCAAAGGGACTGTGCACAGTCATCCCTTGAGCTCATGATGTCAAGTGGCCCTTCGGAAAGGATCATTAACACCAAACTGCTCCCAAACACGAGGCAGAACACTGGTCTGGAAAACGAAGCAATTCGCTCCAAGTTAAGTGGTATCAACCCAAGGCCAGCACCAGGGCTGCCACTCAGCCTTCAGCAGGTGCTAATGAGCAATGTCCCCTGCACCCACAGCAGCACATTTAGGACCACACACAGGCACCACACCACGCACCCTACAGCTCCACTGCTAACTATTCATTAGGAAGCTTCTGCAGGCTGAGGGGTTTTATTTTTATTTTAAAAAAACTCTACTTTAACATACATGTATTTCTAAGCATCTAACTTCATCTCAAATATCTGATCTACCCTCTTTAGCAGTTTCAAGTTTATAACAGTATTTTTAACTATAGTCACCACTTTGTTCATTAGATCTCCAGAACTTACTCATCTTGCATAACTGAAACTTCGTATCATTTGGGGATAGGGGAAGAAAATGGCAACTATGTGAGAAGGTGGACATGCTGTGAATTAGAGCATTTCACATTGGATACCAATATCCAAACAAGCTGCATGCCTGAAATATACATCATTTTTATTTGTTGATTATACCTTAATAAAGCTGAAAAGACAACATATTTAAATTGAAAAAAAAAATACACCTGAGCTAAACTGAGTGGCTCAGCAAACCCCTCTTTTTACCTGGAGTGAACTCCTCTCAGCTTCAATCCTAAAGTGACATGCCCATGC
>PVKP010036883.1:0-22101 GCA_004027715.1 Plecturocebus donacophilus | reverse complement strand
TTCTTAATGACTTACAAAGAGACTTAGACTCCCACACAATAATAGTGGGAGACTTTAACATTACACTGTCAATATTAGACAGATCAACGAGATAGAAAATTAACAAGGATATCCAGGACTTGAACTCAGACCTGGAACAACTAGACTTAACAAATATTTACAGAACTCTCCTCCCACAAATCCACAAAACATACATTTTCCTCAGCATCACATTATACCTATTTTAAAAGTGACCACATAACTGGAAGTAAATCACTCCCCAGCAATTGCATAGCATTTCACAGGTTTAAATAAAATATTAGTTGGCTGCATATTTGTTATTTTCATCCCCTATTCCTTCCTGTTTCCATTGTTAAGCACAATTATTGGCATAAAAGAGGTTTTTAATACTCATTTTTAGACTGTATTCTAGCCTGGGCAATAAAACAAGAATCCCATTCTCTCTCCCTCTTTCTCTTCCTCTTTCTTTCTCTATTTCATTCTTTTTTTTTCTTTCTTTCGCAGTTTCTTTCTTTCTCCTTTTCTCTCTCTTTCTAAAATCTCTTCCTCTTTCTTTCTCTTTCATTCTAAAAAAAAAAGAAACATGAACAATTTGATAACAACCAAGCTCCTAATTTTAAATAATGACTTTCAAGTACAATCTCAGAGGTGTGAGCTAGAGTACACAGACAGCCATCTGGGTGGAAGCTGAGTTAGAAGATGAAGAATATGAAGAGTCAAGGGTTTGCTTTTCAGGCAAAAATGTCCACTGGGCAAAGGTGCATATAGGATCGAGCATGGTTTGTTCCAAAACCATCATCTTTTCTAAAGTGCTGTTACATGTTGGGGAATGTTGTAAAAAGGGTAATATCATTCCTCTAATAGAGCAATGGAGGAAGACTTAAATACCAGTTTCTGATTAGTCCAAAATACAACAGATTTATGAACAACCTTCTTTAGAAAGCAAATAGAAGCAAAGGAAAATACTGACAGATTTGACAAACCTATTCAGGGTGCTTAGGCCTCATTATAGGTTGGTGGTAGGACAGTTGAAGAAAAGACAAGTAAAAGAAGCATTTTAAAGAAAAGCAACTGTGGCTAGGTGCCATGGCTTAGGCCTGTAATCCCAATACTTTGGGAGACCGAGGAGGGTGGATCACGAGGTCAGGAGTTCGAGATCCGTCTGGCCAACATAGTGAAATGTTGTCTTTACTAAAAATACAAAAATTAGCCCGATGTGGTGGCATGCGCCTATAGTCCCAGCTACTCAGGAGGCTGAGGCAGGAGAATTGCTTGAACCCGGGAGGCAGGGGTTGCAGTGAGCTGAGACCATGCCACTGCACTCCAGCCTGGGTGACAGAGCGAGACTCCGTCTCCAGAAAAAAAAAAGAAAAGTAATTATTGTACTTTAATATTCAGCTCTGTGGCATATGAGGGAAGGTGACTCAAAATTGACACAAAGTTCCAGCATAATCGAGCAGATGAAGAAGAAAGTAACTTTGAGGAGAATGTGATGAGTGTGGACTTGAGGATAGTAGGATATCCGGGAAGAGATAGCCACAGACGGTATGGAAGAAATGCTCATCCCACTCCCACAGTTTCCTCCTTGTGGAGGGATGTCCGGAAGTGTCACCACCTTGGTCTCGCTCCACCTCCTCACTCATTCCTCCCCACGTGAGGTTGACTGGGGAACTTGGGAGTAAAAGCTGGATGTGGAAAGCACTAAGCTTTCCTCTCCTTATTATCTTTAGATGGCAATTATTAACAAGGAGTGCATTCTGTTCTACCCCCACCTTTCTTAAGTCTCAAAGTGGCCTATCTAATTTGAGATTCAGTATTAGGCAGTCCAGTTTCCACAACTTTAAGCCACATTTTCTGGTTTCAGCTCTATTATTAATGAAGACAGCATTTTGGTCTTCATCTGTCTTACTCCTAGTTTATCCTGCAGCTGCTTCCGACCTCAGGTTTGGAGGACAAGTGCTATTTATTGGTTTTCTAAAACCTCAGTAATGTCCTTCAAGTAATGAAATCATACACAGTGTTGCTGATTTCAGAAGCATCAACCTATACGTCAGAGTTGAAACTACATTTCCTAAGGATGAATGTAAAGAAACGAGCAGAAGATGGCAGAGAGATGAATGACCAAAGAGTCACTAAAGCATTCTTGTGCATCCCAAGCAAAAGGACTAACACAGCCAATGTCAAAAAACTGGAGGCACTATGAAAAAAAGAAGAATAACAACAACAACGACAACTCTTAACCCCTGTACTAGTCAAAGTTCTCCAGAAAAACAGAACTAATACAATGGATAGATAGACGAATGGGTGGGTGGGTGGGTGGATGGATGGATGGATGGAAGGACGGATGAACAAATAGACACAGATAGATAGATAGATAGATAGATAGATAGATAGATAGATAGATAGATGACATTTCTTTTTTTTTTTTGAGACAGAGTCTCACTCTGTCACCAGGCACCAGGCTGGAGTGCAGTGGCACAGTCTTGGCTCACTGCAACCTCCACCTCCCAGGTTCAAGCAATTCTGCCTCAGCCTCCTGGGTAGCTGGGACTACAGGTGCATGCCACCATGCCCAGCTAATTTTTGTATTTTTAGTGGAGACAAGGTTTCACCATGTTGGCCAAGATGGTCTCAATCTCTTGACCTTGTGATCCACCCACCTCGGCCTCCCAAAGTGCTGGGATTACAGGCTTGAGCCACTGTGCCCGGCCGACAGATGAAATTTCTTACAGAAACTGGTTCACATGATTATAGGGTTCACGAAGTCACACCATTGTGCCATCTGCAAATTGATACCCTTGAGTCCAAGTTCAGAGGCCTGAGAAACAGGGGAGTTGATGGTGTAACTCTCAGTCTGAGGCTGAAGACCTGAGAATGAAAGTGGGAGTGAGAGATCCACTGGTATAAATCTTGAAACCCAAAGGCCCAAGGACCAGGAGCTCCGATACCCAAGGATAGGAGAAGATAGATGTCCCAATTCAAGAAGAGAATTCACTCTTCCTCCATCTTTTTGTTCTATTCAGGTCCTCACCAGATTGGAGGATGCCTGCCCATATTGGTGAGGGCAGATCTTTACTCAGTCTACTGATTCAAGTGCTAACCTGTTTTGGAAATACCCTCACAGACACACCCAGAAGTAATGTTCACCAGCTATCTGGGCATCCCTTTGCTCATTCAGGTTGACAGGTAAAGTTAACCATCACAACCCTGTTTGACTAAACTATCAAATCTATATACGGATTAGAAGAAAGGAAGAAAAGATGAAGCTGGAAATGTAAGTTAAAGATAGATCTTAGAGAAATTTAGACATTTCTGGACAGCAATGAGGAAACTAAGTATTCTGAACAGAACTATGACTAGACATATGTTAATTTTCTTTAAGAACTATAAACTAGAGGCAGCATATTAAAAACTAGCCTTGACAGATAAGAGATATCAAAGAAAGAGAAATAGAAATGCAGAAAGGAGTAATAAACCAGGTGTGTACAGTGAAGAGAGCTGGGGGAGAGAAAGAATGTGAGAACTGCTATAGAATTGATTGGTCTTAGACAACCATTAATTGAAGTGAACATGAGAAAAAAGAAAGATAATTTCAAGATTTCAAACTTGGAAACTTGAATAACACAAAAACTGGTAATGTCATTAAAAGAAATAGAGATTTAAAGAAGAGGTATTTGCAAGAGGATTGAGGGGAGTGGATATTAAGCTTGGTTTTGTCACATATATACACACCCTACACCTACTGCCAAAATGTCCTCTATAAAAATAGCAGATTATGTTGTCAATTCTGAATGCTTGAATACATCAATTTGTCTTACATGTCACTTTTTTGGGACAGTGCCCCACTTTAACTCTGGCCTCCATACAGATGCTCCTGTAAATCCCTTACATGGTTCAATAAACATGGACTATGAAACTACATTCTATCCCACTGATGCCAAAACAAAACACTCCAGGATAAATGCAATTTTGCAGATTGTTTCACAGCCCAGCAGTTGCTCTTTATGCTCAGAATCAGAAGACTGCTCCTTTCTATTACAAAACAGCACTTGCACATTCATCAAACTCTTATTCCAGTCTTCTGGGGAAGGTGAGTCAAAGCCAAGGAAATTGGTTGACCTTTATTTTTCTACTTTAATTTATTTCAATTCAATTCAATGCAATTCAATTTAATAGGCGTTTATTCCATGTCTATTTTTGCTAGGCACTAAGGATCAAAGATGAGTAAGTCAAGACTCCTACCTTCAAGGTGCTCAAAGTCCAGCAGGTGAGACAAACGAAAACATAAATAAATATAACAATAAAATTTATATGATAGAAGCATTATAAAATGCTATGAAAACACAAATTGGAGAAAACTACTTCTTCTTATTCTACTCACACAAAAAAATTACAGATAGAAGTGACTTTTCAGAAGGAGAAGGAAGGAACTGACACTTTGAAGCTCTACTATAGCCTTGGTACTTTATGTGATTCTCTTTTTAAATCCATTTTTCTGGCTGGTGGTGGCTCATGCCTGTAATCCCAGCACTTTGGGAGGCCAAGCTCGATGGATCACCTGAGGTCAGGAGTTTGAGACCAGCCTGGCCAACATGGTGAAATCCTCTCTCTACTAAAAGCACAAAAAATTAGCTGGGCATGGTGGCGGGTACCTGTAATCCCAGCTACTTGGAAGGCTGAGGCAGAAGAATCACTGAAACCTAGGAGGCAGAGGCTGCAGTGACTGGAAATCGTGCCACTGCACTCCAGCCTGGGTGACAGAGTGAGACTCCATCTCAAAAAAATAAATATATAAAATAAAAACTTTATTTTTCTGATGAGGAAACTAAGGCACAGATGAGCTCTTAATCCAGGTCTACCTTGCTCCAGTCTCATGCTCTTTTAGGTGAGTCATTGTTTACTCAATGAGTGATGAGCAGACACCACTCGTGACTGAGAAAATAGGAACAAACATAGACTCACAAGTGCCAACCATGTGTGAGAGAAGCAAGCAACACAATGTAACTAGAGCAGGGAAGATGATGAGAATTCTGGCTACAGGTAAGTTTAGGAAAGTCAGCTAGGACTAGACTGTGATGGGCCTTCTAATTACTAGCAAATAACCTAAATTATAATTCTGTAGGCAGCAATTTTCAAACTACCCTCTAAGGACAATGCCTTACAGGAAGTTCTGCACTTATTTATTTTTTATATATTAAAGGGGATTGGATAGGATTTATTTCAAGGGGGTAAAGGAGGTCAGTTTCTAAAAATCATACTTAAAGAAGATCCACAGTGGCAAATGGAAGGTCATTACAGATACTTCAAAATGAGATCATCTCATATGTATTTTAGAAAGACAAACATGGTAGCTGCAGAGGACAGGTAACCTAAGGAAACAATTTTTGGGCTGAAGACCAGTTTCTGAAATAATACAAGATAGAGTTTTTTTAGGTTCTAGATAGACATAGACAGTGGTAGTAGGATGGATTCAAGCATTAAATAGAACTCAGTGACAAATCTGCTGTGGAGAGTAGGATGTAAAGAACAATCAAGAATGACTGAGAGTTCTAGTTCGAACAACCGAGTAATGATATCACTGAGACAGAGAAAGTGATAGGAGCAGCAAACTTCGAAGACAGCAATCAGTTGAGTTTTTGTTTTGTTTTGACATGCTGAGTCTGCAGTGTTCTCAGGACACATGGTAGACATCACAAAGCAGCCCGACCTATGGACCTGGAGCGTCAGTGAGTGGAGGCTGAAGGTGTTTGACCAGAGACCAATAATTGTATCCCTATAACTCTCCTCCTCTTCTTCCTTGAAGTTATTGTACTCACAGCTTTTACAAAGTATGTGGCCACTTATTGCCCAGCCTCTCTTGAAGCTGCATATGGCCATGTGATTATATTCTCATCGATGTAATTTCAGCAGAACTGTTGTGTACAAGTTCTTTATCATTTCCTCAGGAGGGAAGTCTTGATCTTTGCTTCCTGGATGTTGGAACACAGACGTGCTGTTGAACTACTCTGGATTTTGCAGATAAGGATAACACATTAAGGGATGGTGGAGCAACAAGAGAGATGAAAACTGAGTTCTTTGATGACCCCATGGGCAAAACGACCCATCTACCTCTTTGTTACAGCAGCTTAGCCTCACTCTGACTGATGCAGGGATCATCAACATATATTGAAACATGAAGATGAAGGAGATTACCCAGGAAAAGAAGAAAAGAAACTTAAAAGAGCACAATAATAAACAACCAATGTCTAAAAGGTGAGCAGAGGCCCTTTGATGAGACAGAAAGGAAAGGGATAGACACAGAGACAAAAGAGATCAAGAGAGAGGAGGGGAGTGCTTCAAAAAGGAAGATCCATTTAGAAATACAAAATGGGGCAGAAGGAAACTAAGATGGACATTAAAAAGAAGCCAGTGAATTTAATGACTTTGGCTAGAACAATGTCAATGAAGTAGTAGGGTGGAGGAATGGCCTATTAAAAGTCAATAGGGCTGGGCGAGGTGGCTCATACCTGCAATTCTAGCACTTTAGGAGGCTAAAGAGGCCAGACCACTTGAGCTCAGAGTTGGAGACTAGCCTGGGCAACGTAGCAAAACCCTGTCTCTACAAAAAATACAAAAAGTAATTAGCCAGGTATGGTGGGATGCTTGTAATCCCAGCTACTTAGGAGGCTGAGGTGGGAGGATCCCCTGAGTCAGGGAGGCTGCAGTGAGCCATAATTGTGCCACTGCCCTCCAGCCTGAGAGACAAAGTGAGACCCTGTCTCAAAAAAATAAAAAAGAAAAGAAAAAGAAAAAAATTTAATAGGAAGGAAAGAAGCAGACTCAGTTGGGAAAGACTACTGTTTCAAGAAGTAAGAAGAAATGGAGAAAAACATCTTGAGGGTCAGGCTTATGATTATGTATTCAGGTTTGCCCAAATTCCTAAGTGTGGGGCAAAGTAAAGCCATGGTAACTCAACAGAATTAGAAATCAAATAAGAGGACGTATTTACTGTCCTGGATCTGGCTGGGCACGCCCATCAGTCATAACACCAGAAATAAGGAAGGAGGTCAAGGTAAGTTTTGATCTTACCCCAGAACCCTCAACATGAAGACAACATCCCAAGAAAATCACCAAGATTATAAATAACTTGAGAATCTACATTTCTGTAAACCCTTTTTTGGTAAATATTTGTATGTTGACAGGCATTTCCAAACTAACATTGGTAGTACCACATGATGGCAATGTTAAACCCACACAGACACAAAGGAAGGGAAGTGAATGGCAGTTGATTTCCCAGAAGACACACGATTTCCATCTACCACATCCCTGCAGTTAGAACACGTCTATTCAACTTTCCTATCCCCAGGAAAGGGCTCCAGATGCCTGCCCTTCATTAACTGGTTTCTGTTCTCACATCTTCCTCTTAGGTCATCATTTTCTGGGATAATTGGCATCTATGAAATCTCCCTAGAGTCAGTTTCCTTCTACTAAAAAGGGACTTAACTTGCAGCCTAAGGAAGAAACCTATTCTGTATTTAACTAACTTTTTCCCTGTTGTTTAATAACTAGTCCCATTTGCTGCATCCTGAAGTTATATATAGAGAGAAAAGGCATAAAACACGTAAGTACATAAGGTTCATCAATATTTGAGCCCCAATCTCAGAAAATTGATTATACTAGTTAGTTACAATTTATTTATTCTAATAATTAGGCAATATATGTTGCATTACTCCACATTCATTTACTCGCTAAATTTTATACTCATATTTTAAGTCCAGATTTTGCCAAAATAAAAAGATTTGATAACTGTTTTGCAATTTTGTTAGCATAGTAGGATTTTATGAACCAACGTCTACTCTTTTCTACAGCTGCACTTTTTGTTTAAGTGACATCATCACAGTGGGGATGCTATCATATAAACCAAGGCTGATGTTCTGCTGTGCTTGATGTAAAGATGAGTTAAATACATTATTAGGTTATTCCGTATATTACACAGCAAACTCCTTCTGATATCCCATGAGAGGAATTTCTCATTGATCCTGGTTCCAGGAATAGCTATGATTCATGTGAGCAACTGACATCATAATTTTATCGATACTAAAAATCAAATAACCAGTTGCTTTCTTCACTGGCTGCTAGTAAGGAACAATGTCCTCCCCTTACAGATGCATAAAATTTTAGGGCATATATATTTAAGAACTAGGCTCGCTCCTAAATCCATTTTACTTTCCAAATCTTGTCTTTCTTTTGCCTTAGTTATTTTATCTATTTTGATTTAGTTTTCCCTTTGTTCTAAATATATTTTTGTGAGTTTCTCAAATTTTAAGTAGAAAAAAGTGTAAATGGATGGATCAACTGATGGATGATTGAAGTACACACCTGATATTGCTAAAATTTCCATCCTAAGTCACTCATTTGCAAACATTGGCACAGTTCCTGCTTAGGGAAAAGCCAGCCCTCATGAGGGGTAAAATTATGGCCCTTGGCCTCAAGTGCTTTACTTTGGGCAGATAAGCCATAATATGTAAGTAATAATGTATAATAAAATATAATCGTTGTCATAAGAAAGGAAAAAAGAAGGTGTAAGGAAAGTCTTATCTGGCAAAGATTGCGTTGCCGACCTATGCTAAGGGTAGTCCAGTCATGAACCCAGGGGAGAAGGCTAAGGCCCTCTTCACACCATTGTCGAGAGCTGTTAGGTGAATCATAGAAGTTAGTAAGTATCATTCTGGAACACTTTACCTTATCAAAATAGGGAAATAGTGAATATAACTTTTCAAGATATATTCCAGTTCTGTGATTCTAAGATACTATTCACAGTAGTAAATTTTTCCACCCATCTTGAAAAACATTCAAAAGATTATCTTACTTTTCAGAACAATTTTGTGTTGTCTAGCACAAAATTGTTCTGTGCATATAATATTATTCTAAATATTTATTTACAGAAACCAGGTTTTCGTAGTATTAGGTTTTGAAAGTCAATTGCTTTAAAGTCCAAAAAAACCTAAGTTCTGCATAGGTAGAAGGAAGATTAACTAGGAGAGCTGTCATTTAGAAGATACTTAGAATCAGCTTTAATATGCCTTTTGTATTTGTTTTTCTGGGATAACGTTAAGTTTTAGAATGAAAAACCATAATACACGAAGGGTAACATTTCTCAAACATAATACATTGATATTGCTTGAGGTAATCAATAAGCATTCTAAAAAAGAAAGAAAAAGAAAAAAAAATATTTCATTTTAAAACACACTTGGGAACCACAGACGATAGAAAGAATTCTCAGTACCTTTCCCATAAGCTAATGTGTATTAACGATGAAGGTGAGTGGGATGGTGTATGAAATGTTTTTTAATCTTATCTAAATGAAAGAACACTTTTTAACATAGAACATCTCTTAACATTTCATGGGCCACTAGAGTTTCCATTTGGAAAATGTTGTTCTACCTCTTCATACTGCTGTTGGGAGTTCTCAGATAAATCAAATGTGAAATCTTAATGGAGCTTTGGGTATTTTGGATGAAATCAGAAAAAGAGTGTTGAGGGAGAATTGCTAATTTAATATAAATTTCTACTACACAAAATCTTTTAGCAAATCTGAGTTGTACATCTCCATGAAGACTAAATAATGGCACATCCACTTCCTAATCCCTGGAACCCATAAATGTCATTTTATATGGCAAAAGGGACTTTGCATGTGTCATTAAGCATTTTGAGATGAGGGGGTCATCCTGGATTATCCAGGTGGACCCAGTGTAATACAAGGCTCCTTATATGAGAAAGACAAGAGAGTCAAAGAGGGAGAAGGTGATGTGATAACAGAACCAGAGGTGGAATGATTTGCTTTGAAGATGCTTATCCCCAGGCAACTAGAGGAAAAGGCAAGAAAACAGATTCTCCCTAGAGCATTCAGAGAGCTCACAGCCCTCTCGGCACCTCATTTGCAGCCTAGTGAAACTCATGTGGGACTTCTGAGCTCTACATTGTAAGATAATAAATGTGAGTTGTCTTAAATAGAACTTTATTATAGCAGCAACAGGAAACTAATATAATTGCTTAATAGATTAAGGCAGGGGTTCCCGGTCCCCAGTCCCTGGTCCAATAGGAACTGGGCCGCAGAGCAGGAGGTTAGTGGCCTGTGGGCCGGTGAGCTTTAGGCCTGAGCCCCACCTCCTGTCAGATCAGTGGCAGCATTAAATTCTCATAGGAGCACAAACCCTATTATGAACTGCACATTCAAAGGATCTAGGTTGCCTTATGAGAATCTCTAATGCCTGAAGATCTGAGGTGGAACAATTTCATCCAAAAGCCATTCTCTGCCCCCCAATCCATGGAAAAATTGTCTTCCATGAAACCTGTCCCTGGTGCCGAAAAGGTTGGGAGTCACTGGACTAAGGTAAAGGAATAACTCTTAAGAATCGTTACTCTATTTTTCAGAGGTTTAAACTATTGCTTTCCTCAGCACAAATGTTATTGTAAGAGAAGCACCAGGTATTTATCAACATTGAAAATAATTTGGGCCAGGCGTGGTGGCTCACACCTGTAATCCCAGCACTTGGGAGGTCGAGGTGGGCGGATCACCTGAGGTCAGGAGTTTGAGACCAGCCTGACCAACATGGTGAAACCCCCCATCTCTATGAAAAATACAAAAATTAGCCAGGTGTGGTGGCAGGTGCCTGTAATCCCAGCTATTTGGAAGGCTGATACAGGAGAATTGCTTGAACCTGGGAGGCAGAGGTTGCAATGAGCAGATATTGCACCACTGCACTCCAGCCTGGGTGACACAGTGAGAGACTCTGTCTCAAAAAAAGAAAAGAAAAAGAAAAGAGTTTGGGGTGAGGATCATTCACCTCTTCAAACATGTCTTCTTCTATTAGATTTGTTTAATAAGAAGCATATATTACTTTTACTGGAAAAATAATTATTTTAAATTAATAAAAATAATTTGTTTTTGGATTTTCAGTGGAGTCTACAGTCATTCCTGATCTGTGAGAACTTCATGTATCTATCCATAGCTAGAAATAACTTTGCCCTGTGGTAGGGCTACGAGTGCAGACACAGCTAGGCGAGGGTGTTTGTTGAATGGAAGAATAAGAGTTTACAGAGCAAACCCATACCTAAGAATGATTTGTTCAGTAAGATAATGTCTTGTGGGTGTAATTCTCCAAACAAGGAAGCCAGGATAAAGCCCAACTTGTCAGGCCGTTAGGGAATAATTTCCAAGAAATGGCAGCCTCTCACTCTTCATTCTACAGAATAAGAGAGAGCCATCTCACGGTTCACAGGTTTCCTTCTGATTCAATACACCTTCAGATCTGTTTGCAAGTCAGATGTCTATCATCAGTTCAACACATAATAATGTTACATAGCTCTGAAAAGAACTCAAGTCAAGTAACTCTTTCTGTTGGAAGCTCAGTCATGCCTCAGTTGTATTTTCCCTTGTTAACATGTTTTTAACTTGTTATTAAGACCCATATTTACTGAACATACAACATAAAAGCCTTCAGACACCCAAGCTGAAATTAAAATTTTAAAAAAGAAACTGAAAAATTGTTCAGCCTTCTAAATATGCACTGTGAGTTTCCTCGTATCACACACTTGCTTAAAGGCTAAGATGTTGTGGCTTAGTCTCTAAAAATAATGCATCCAGGCGGAGAAGGGCCAGATCTGCTGAAAAGGGGCTGTTCATATGCATCTAGATTACAAGGTAACAACAGAAAGAAGAGTGTAATTTCTTCTCTAAAACAAGTCAGCCCTGAAGGCATTTAAGAAGGCAGTTGTCAAGACTTCCAGAAGTGTTATTTGTGTAGCCTATGGGGAAGGGAGGGTATTATTTTGGTGAAAAGCTAGAAGATATGGATACTCAAGTATAACAGTAGAAAGTGTGAGTTTAAACCCCACTGTACTTTGTGCATTTTAAATGATGATGCTTCTAAGAGGCAGCTGAATGAGCTCACATTCTGCATCACACTCCCTAGGTTGGAATCCTCCTGGCCTCTGCTGGATGATGGAGCAAATTAACTTCTCTGTTTCCTTATCTGTCAAATGAGGATGTAGTACTAGACCCACCTCATAGGATTATTGTTAGGATTGAGTGAATCAATTTATGTAAAGTTCTTAGCATAGCACCTAGGCATCTAAGACATCATATATGTGTTAATTCTTATTGTTTTACCTTTGCATTCTTCCTTCCCTACATGAATCCTAATGGTATTAATTGTCCGCTATATTTTTCCTCTTTGGACACCCCAGGGGCTACATTGTGGACTCTCTGGATATATAAGCCCTTGGCCCTTATCCCCCGATCTAGCACTCCCAACCTAACCCAGAATCTGTCCCTTGATCCAGAACTGATTTTCTGAACAGAATTTGCACCATTCCAGAATTTATAGTAGCACCTCAGCCTGCCCTTTCGAGAGGAAACTTCAAGCCAGGCAAAGTGTTCCCCTCCTGAGAAAACTCCCAGGTAAAGTGTTCCCCTCCTGAGAAAAAGCCAAATGGAAGCTCTCTCTGAGGAATGCGCTGTATCACATATCACTGTATCTCCCTATTAACCACCTCACTCCTACCATGTTCTAGGCCAGTGCAGAAGAGTCATAAGATGAAAATGCAGGTTCTTAAGTCCATCCCAAGATTCTGATTCAGTAGCTGAATATGCAGTTGATCTACAAACCACATTGGGAAATCCTGTTCATTCAAGCAGAGATGTTTGATCTAAAGCCTGCTGTATAAAGAAGATGTCTTATTCATCTATGTACCTCCAGCAAATAACACAAGACCTAGCATGTAGCAGTTACTTAATAAATTACTATTGAATGAATGACAACAGGAGGGAAAACATTTATCCCTTATGGGTGGAAGTAATAGGCTATAGCTCAACATACAGAAGAGTGCAAACCTGGCCAAGAAGGGTTACAAATAGGCATGTTTAAGAGGTTTACCTTGAAGGAGAAATACAGTACAGAGAATGTGCAAATCAAAATTTCAACTGCTGCATGTAATTCTTTCTTTCTTTTTTTTTTTTTTTTGAGACAGAGTTTCGCTCTTTCTTGCCCAGGCTGGAGTACAGTGGTATGATCTCGGCTCACTTTAATCTCCACCTCCCTGGTTCAAGTGATTCTCCTGTCTCAGCCTCCCGAGTAGCTGGGATTACAGGTGCCTACCACCATGCCTGGCTAATTTTTGTATTTTTAGCAGAGTTGGGGTTTCACCATGTTGGCCAGGCTGGTTTCAAACTTCTGACCTCAGGTGATCCGCCCACCTTGGCCTCCCAAGTGCTGGGATTACAGGCGTGAGCCACCACGTCTGGCCTATAATTTTTAAAGTCATCCTTCAATCAAAAAACCTCTATACCCAGGATGAAGAGCAGACATGGATCATTATTGCCTTAATGCTGGTCACTGAAATCTGAACTGGCTTGTCATGGATTGACTGTAAAACAATTGAAAAAATAAGTTGCTTCCTTGTTCTTTGATGTTTTTCCTTCATCACACTTCACCTTTTATTTGAAAAGCAGTGCCATTTTGTGACAGTTTTTGATGCTCCAAATCTGAATTAATACACAGAATAGCATTCATCTTACCCAAACCACACCTTAATAGGTTAGGAAAACCATTCAAATTTATCAAAATATTTGGCATCATCTACACTTTAAAGACTCAGCACATATTCATAATAACCTTACATCAAAATAGACAGAAGGAATGCACTAGAATAACCAAAATGTCTCTTGTTTTCCAGGCTGTCACTAAAATATGTGTATGCTCCTTCAGCAGATTTCATTGAAAAAAAAAAAAAAAAAAAAAGCCTGATCCTGAGCATCAGGGAGCCAATTGTTCTTTTCCAGTCTGCTGTGCTGACTCTATATTATCTTCAGCACATATTTTCAAATCACTTAACCTTTCTGCCTTCTGTATTTTAAAATTGGGACCTGTGAATGAAAGTACAGTGTGTGTCAGCTATTACCTAGAAACATAGGAAAAAGAAATGAGGTAATGCTGAGAAAGGCTAGCTTTATCCATCACATGGACAAAGTATTACCAAATGAGGGGTGCAAAATGTCTTTATGGACAGATGGTGCTTCTGAGAAGGAAAAGAAAGGAACAGAAGAGAAGATGCCAGAAGTCCATAGAGGAAAGAGGAAAAATTGGCCATTACTTGGTAGGGGAAAGTTGAAGACTAAAGCTAAGGCCTAAAATGTTACCAAGAAGAAGAACCTATGGGAAACTGAAATATCAAAGGCACATAAGAAACAGTAATTCTTGTGAGTTACTAGAAAAGATAATTTAGCACATGAACTGTAAAGCAAGGGCTATTTGTTCTAAATTACTGTTTCATGAAAACAGTAATTGTTCATAATTCTATTTAATTTTAATTCCTGCATGGAGTTTAGACAGAGTACTGGAAGTAATACAGATTTAGAGTTTTATCAGGATAACTTTTTTTTTTTTTGACATGGAGAATGGAGTCTCGCTCTGTCACCCAGGCTGGAGTGCAGTGGCACAATTTTGGCTCACAACAACCTCTGCCTCCCAGGTTCAAGCTATTCTCCTGCCTCAGCCTCCTGAGTAGCTGGGATTACAGGCATGCACCACCACGCCCACCTAATTTTTTGTATTTTTAGTAGAGCCAGGGTTTCACCATGTTGGCCAGGCTGCTATTGAACTCCTGACCTCAGGTGATCCACCCACCTTGGCCTCCCAAAGCGCTGGGATTATAGGTTTGAGCTACTGTGACTGGCCTGTTAGCATAACTTTCTAATCCTAAAAATGAATTGGAAACCATGGATGAGGTAGGAAGGCCAAGACAGAGAATAAGAGGAACATTCACCCTAGTTTCACAAATCAGAATTAAATAAAGTGCTGTTTATATTCCACCTGGTCCTTTCCAGATTGGGACTGCCTGAAAAGCAGGCATTTCCTAGTATGCAGCAAGGCCTCTCTATTAGCCCATTCTCACACTGCTGTAAAGATACTACCCAAAGCTGGATAATTTATAAATAAAAGAGGTTTAATTGACTCACAGGTCTGCATGGCTTTGGAGGCCTTGGGAAACTTACAATCATGGCAGAAGGTGAAGTGGAAGTAGGCACTTTCTTCACTAGATGGCAGGAAGGAGAGGGAGAACAAGGAAGTGCCACACTTTAAAACTATGAGGTCTCATGAGAACTCACTCACTATCATAAGAACAGCAAGGGGAAACTGCCCCCATGATCTAATCACCTCCCACCAGGCCCCTCCCTCAACATATGGGGCCTATAATTCAAGATGAGATTTGGGTGGGGTCACAGAGCCAAACCATATCATTCCACCCCTGGCTTCTCCCAAATCTCATGTCGTTTTCACATTTTGAAACCAATCATGCCTTCCCAACAGTCCCCCAAAGTCTTAACTCATCCCAGCATTAATTCAAAAGTCCAAGTCCAAAATGTCATCTGAAACAAGGCAAGACCCTTCCACCTATGAGCCTGTAAAATCAAAAGCAAGTTAGTTACTCCCAAGATACAATGAGGTACAGGCATTGGGTAAATATTCCCATTCCAAATGGGATAAATTGGCCAAAACAAAGGCTGCACAGAGAAGAGCAGCCTTGGACCTGGCCCATGAAACTATTTTATCCTCCTAGGCCTCTGGACCTGTGATGGGAGGGGCTGCCTCAAAGGTCTCTGACATGTCTTGAAGACATTTTCTCTATGGTCTTGGTGATTAACATTTGACTCCTCGTTACTTAACACAAATGTATGCATCTAGCTTGAATTTCTCCCCCGAAAAAAGGTTTTTCTTTTCTACCATATGGTCAGGCAACAAATTTTCCAAACTTTTATGCTATGTTTCCCCTTTAAACATAAGTTCCAATTTCAAATCATCTCTTCATGAGCACATATAACTGTGCACTTTCAAGAAAAAAACAGGTCACCTCTTGAATGCTTTGCTGCTTAGAAATTTCTTCTGCCAGATACCCTAAATCATCTCTCTCAAGTTCAAAGTTTCACAGATTTTTAGTGCAGGGACAAAATGCCACCAGTCTCTTTGCTAAAGGATGGCAAGAGTGACCTTTACTCCAGTTTCCAATGTGTTCCTCATCTCCATAGGAGATCACCTCAGCCTGACTTCTTGTCCATATCACTATCAGCATTTTGGCCAAAATCATTCAACACATCTCTAGGAAGTTCCAAGCTTTCCCTCATCTTCCTGTCTTCTTCTGAGCCCTCTAAATTCTTTCAAACTCTGCCTGTTACCCAGTTCCAAGGTCAATTCCACATTTTCAGGTTATCATTATAACAGTGCCCCTCTACCTTGGTACCAATTCTCTGTACTGGCTCATTCTCACACTTCTATAAAGATGCTACCTCAGACTGGGTAATTTATAAATAAAAGAGGTTTAATTGACTCATAGTTCTGTATGGCTGGGGAAGCCTCAGGAGACTTACAATTATGGCAGAAGGGGAAGCAAGACAACTTCTTCACAAGGTGGCAGGAGAGAGAGAGAAAGCAAGGAAATGCCACACTTTAAAACCATCAGCTCTCGTGAGAATTCACTCATTGTCATGAGAACAGCATGGGGGAAACTGCCCCCATTATCCAATTACCTCCCATCAGGTTCCTCCTTGAACACCTGGGGATTACAATTCGAGATGAGATTTGGGTGGGGACACAAAACCAAACCATATCAGCCTCCCAGGATAGAAAGCTGTGACCCCAGCAATTCCAGATAAGTCTTCATAATGACCAACAGAAGAATTACCTTTCACAGCAAAAATCTCAGGGAACTGAAGGTTTATTTATTTATTACTCCTGAAAACAGCCTAGGGAAAAAAAGGAATCTTCGTTACTGCTCAAATTGGAGAAAAATTAAGAAATGGAGAAAAGTGGCACTATTTTTGAACATCTATTTGCTAAGCCCTATCCAATAGAATTTGCATGTGCTATTCCATGTATTCCTCAAATTTTAGCAGAAAGTTCATTTTATTGAACACTTAATCTATATGAGGCACTTTACCAAGCATTTTGATATTTTTTTTTATTTAATTCTTAAAATGCTCCAGAAATTGGGTATTATTCTCTGTATATCAATTAAGAAAATGAGGCTTAGAAAGAATAAATTGAAGGAAAGAAAAAAGGAAGAATAATTTGCCCATTATAATGTAATAAACAAGTAATGAACCAAGAATTAAAATACAGATCTGGCCTCTCATATTTATACTAAATTCATGCATACAGAGTGAAAAAGTCTGATAATTATTTTTCCATTAAAATATAATTATAAAGTTATATAGTTTACTATTCATTATAAATACATAAGTATAAGAGAAAATACAATTAAAAATATAAACAAACCAAAAAAGCAAATACTTTAAATAATAGATGATCAATTCAGTTATAGTACAATAAAATGCTATGTGGTTGTTAAAAGGAATAGGCCAACTGTATATTTTGGCTGATCAAATAATTATGAGGGAAACTTCTTTGTAGAACAATTTCAAGTAACAAGTACAAATAGAATGTAAGAATTAAAAAATCATTTTGTAATCCCTAATGGAATAATGGACTCAATCATTAATAATGACTGCATGCCAAAAACATCAAGTGAAATGTTGATGGCAGATGAGGCTGACACCAGCCAAATCTTTTCCTAAATCTTAGTACCATTCAAAGTGAAACATGAGACATATGGGCCTCCTGAGGTGATACAGCAGGAAGAGCAGAGCAAGTATCCCCTATGAAGGAGTCTTGGTAAATATACTGAACCTGAATCTAATTGAGACTCAAATACAATGGATAGAGGAACAAGTTGAACCACACCTGGAGGAAACAACCAGTCAAATCCAGAAGGTGTGGCCTTCTACTGAACAGATAAGCCGGTTTCTCAAAGAAATAAATGTCTGTTTTTTAAAGGAAAAGAATTATTAAAGATCAAGAAAGACCTAAGAGATGCCATATGTAGACCTAATTTGACTCTAAAAAAAATGCAACTGCAAAAAGGCATTTTTGAGAAAATCAGAGCAAATGAAAAATGCACTGGATATGGGATTATACTAAGAATTATTGTTAATTTTCTGAGTGGTAATGGCTTTGTAGTTATTTTTTAAGTCCTTATGATATTAGAAATATATACAGAAGTATTTATGGGTGAAATTACATAATATCTAAGATTCATTTTAAAATAATTCCAAAAAAGAGGAGAGCTATAGATGGAACCAGATTTGCAAATGTATTTCTTATTATAGAAATTTTCTAACATACACAATAGCACAGAAAATGATATAACAAATCTGTATGCACTTAGCTTCAACATTTTGCCAATCTTGGTTCAAGCTATTCCTTCCACACATACTTTTTTCTTCTGGTGTATCTTAAAGTAAATCTCAAATAACAGAGAACTTATCATTTCAGTCATAAATATTTCAACATGCTTCTCTAAGAACAATTTTTTTAAATATAACCACCAAGCCACTATCTCACCTAACAAAGTTAATAATTCTTTAATATTATCTAATGCATAGTAAGAATGTCAAAATATTGATATAAGTATTGAACTGGATAATGGATACCTGGGAGTCCATTTTACATTCTAGTTTTGTGTATGTCTGAACTTTTTCATAATAAAATATTTCTTTAAAGCATAAGGCAACTTTGTATGTACTGACAGAGAATAATCTTCAAGACATGTTAAATGAAAAAAGGCACAGAATAGTATATGTAATATGTTACAATTTTTGTTTTAAAAGTTATATATATGTACATATATAGTCATAGAATATTCTTGGAAGACACACATAGAATTAAAAATAGCAGTTGTCTCTGAGGAGAAGAACTGGAGCGCCAGGGATGAAAAAAGACTTATTTATCCTTTTGTACCTTTTGAATTTGGGACACTCTATTATGTATTTTAAAACATAAATCATTCATAAATTAAAAGAAAAAATATACAGCCACCTGAGTGCATCATGTATCTTCCAAAGTAATCATTAAGTGTAAATGAGAGTAGTCGCTGCTTAAACTACTCTAATTTGACCTATCAGATTTATCTTGCAAAATTGCCCTGACATCTCTAAAATCAGACATCTCTAACCAGCTGTCTGTCTAATCCAATATTCTAGTGCTCTAGATTTTAGAGCTACTGTGGTCTAAAGATTGGCATTTCAGCCTATTATTTTCTCCCCTTACCCACAATCTCATGTTTGGCTTACTCTGTTTAAAACTTCACATAATTCTGTATTCTAAGGCTTTCTTCAGTACAACTTCTGGGGATTTCCTTCATTATCAGAACAGCTAAGCCTCTTTCTGTTTCTCTTGTGGATCGAACTGAAAGTAAGACCACCTTTCAAACTGTCCCATGTCCAAACGAAGTTAGTCTTCCCATCCAGTTGCTACAGATCACTTTCTGTCCTTCCAACCTACTTGTCCTAGCTCCATGTCCTAACATATAGTATGCTACCTGCTAGCTGTCTTTAGGTGAATTTGTCTCTTTCAACTTAAATTCTAAATAATTGAAACAGATGAGTGCTTAAACACAAGTATACAGTTGTCTCTTTACAACAATTTAGATTTAACTGAAGCAGAATATTGGAGGTTATAAAGCAAGAATATATATATATATATATATCCTTTTAAAATATTTTTTCTAGATTTCTTCTTTTCAATCCAAAATGAAAAAATGAAGCAACAGTGCATAACAGCAGAAGATCATGGGATGTTATTCTCTGTGTGAAATTTTAGAGCAACAATTATTTTTAGTAACATCTGGGCCAAATGTTCTTACAGGACTTAGTTTATTCTGAAATTGAATATCATACAATATCAGGATGAGGTATTTAAAATTCTGCAGTACTACTCCACAAATAACAATTGGAATAACTCTGCTTTTATCCATATCAACAAAGTTTTAGTAAGCATAGCGTATACAATATGAAGAAACAATAGTCTTTCCTGGGAAAAATAAAATAATTTTGTGACCGTAAAATGATGCAAAATCTACTTTTTTCTTCCAACTTTTATTTTAGGTTCAGAAGTACATGTGCAGGTTTGGTATATAAGTAAATTGCGTCTTACAGACCAGGTGCTGTAGCTCACGCCTGTAATCACAGCACTTTGGGAGGCCGAGGCATGCAGATCACTTAAAGCCAGGAGTTTGAGACAAGCCTGGTCAATATGGCGAAACCCTATCTCTACTGAAAATACAAAAATTAGCCTGGCGTTGGTGGTTCATGCCTGTAGTCCTAGCTACTTGGGAGGCTGAGGCAGGAGAATTGCTTGAACCCAGGAGGCAGAGGTTGCAGGCACCTGAGATTGTGGCACTGTACTCTAGCCTGGGTGACAGAATGAGACTGTCAAAAAAAAATTGCATGTTACAGGAGTTCAGTGTATAGATTATTTTGTCACCCAGGTAATAAGCATAGTAATCGATAAGTATCAATCTTCACTCTCATCTTACATTCCACCTTTAAGTAGGCCCGTGTCTACTCTTTCCCTCTTTGTACCCATGTGTATTTGTACTCCATGTTTAGCTTCCACCTATAAATGAGAACATCTGGTATTTGGTTTCCTGTTACTGTGTTAATTTGCTTAGGACAATGGCCTCCAGCTCCATCCACATTGCTGCAAAGAACATGATCTCATTATTTTCATGACTGCATAGTATTTCATGTTGTGTATGGACCACATTTTATTTACCCAGTCCACTGTTGATGGGCAATTAGGTTGATTCCATGCTATTGTGACTAGTACTGCAATGAACATATGTGTGCATGTGACTTTATGGTAGAACAATTTATGTTTCTTTGGTTATATACTCAGTAATGAGATTGCTATATCAAAGGGTAGCTCTGTTTTAAGTTCTTTAAGAAATCTTCAAACTACTTTCCATAGTGGCTGACCTAGTTTACATTCCCACCAGCAGTGTATAAGTGTTCCCTTTTCTCTGCAACCTCACCAGCATCTGTTATTTTTTGACTTTTTAATAATAGCCCTTCGAACTATTATGAGATGATATCTCATTGTGGTTTTGATTTGTATAATGAATAGTTTTGAGAATTTTTTCATATGCCTGTTGGCCACATGCATGTCTTCTTTTGAGAAGTATCTCTCCATGTCCTTTGCTCGCTCTTTCTTTCTTTTCTTTCTTTCTTTCTTTCTTTCTTTCTTTCTTTCTTTCAAGAGATGGGGTCATACTATGTGGCTCAGTCTAGTCTCAAACTCCTATTCTCAAAGCAATCCTTCTGCTTTGGCCTCCCAAAGTGCTGGGATTATAGGCGTCAGCCACTGCACTAGGCCTGAGGATATAATAAACATAATTGTACATATATATGTACCCAACCCTGGAGCACCTGGGTATAAAGGGAGCAATAGACTCTAATCCAGTAATAGTTGAGGACTTCAACACTCTACTCTCAGCACTGGACAGGTGTGATGCCCCCAGCTTTGTTCTTTTTGCTTAGGATTGCTTTGTTTATTTGGGCTTTTTTTTATTCCTTATAAATTTTAGAATAGCTCTTTCTAGTTCTATAAAAAATATTGTTGACACTTAGGAATAGTGTTGAATCTGTAAATTGATTTGGGCAGTATGGCCATTTTAACAATATTGATTTTTCCTATCCATAAGCATGAAATGTTTTTCCATTTACTTGCTCTTTCATATTAGTGACTATTTTCCAGAAATTGAAATTTTAGGACAGCGCAAGAATGCTTTTTGTGTTTTCTTTGGCAGTAAATAGCAAGGATCTGGAAGGAGAGTGGAGTGGCCACTTCAGAAGGGTCAGGTATAGAGCTCAAGAATACTTCATCTCCTATTCCTGTTCCATACAAAATATCAAGTCTCTGAGGCAGATTCTCGTGGTTCTTGGACAAAGCAACTGTTTGGTGGCTGTCAGTCTGGATGTCCCAGAAGCAAGAAGGTTGTCTTTCAAGCCCTCACTTTCAGATACTAGTGGTCTCTTCTTCCTTGGTCCAATAGCTGCAAGAGCTGTGAGATTAGCATCTCTATGCTATATCTGTACAAGTTCCAATTGTTGTAACTCTTTGGCTTTCTGCTGTAATTTCAGCTGTTCTGTAGCTTCTTTATTAGAACAACTTTTGGCTGCCTTAAGAAACATTTCTCTTTCTTCTAAATCCTTTCTCTGCTTCTCCA
>PVKP010036882.1:0-22098 GCA_004027715.1 Plecturocebus donacophilus | reverse complement strand
CTCTCTTTCTCTCCCCCTCTCTCTCTCTCTTTCTCTCTCTCTCTCTCCCTCCCCCTTCTCTCTCTCTGTGTGTTGCCCAGGCTTGAGGGCAGTGATGTAATCAGAACTCACTGCTGCCTCAACCTCTGGGGCTCAAATGATCCTCCCACCTCAGCCTCCCAAGTAGCTTGGACTACTAGCTAGGACTCCCAAGCAGCTGGAACTACCACACCTGGCTAATTTTGTGTTTTTTATTATTTTTTGTAGAGACAAGGTCTCACTATGTTGCCCAGGCTGTTCTCAGACTCCTGGGCTCAAGCCATCCTCCTTCCTTGACCTCCCAAAGTGCTGGGATTGCAGGCATGAGCTACTGTGCCTGGTCAGGATTTTATTACTAACACTTTCTTTTCTGTAGCTCACTTTATTATAAGTCTACAGTTTATAATACAAATAACGTACCGAATATGTCTTAACTGATTGTGTTATTGGTAAGGCTTCCTGGTCAACCTAAGGATATTAGTAGTTAAGTTTTAGGAGAGGCAAAGGTTATGCCCAGATTTTCAACTGCTCGGGAGTCAGTACCCTAACTCTTGTGTTATTCAAGGGTCAACTGTACAATCACTTCCCTGCTTCCTGGTGGAGATGACTGAGACTGACGGAGATTATGAATTCTGCCCAAGGCCACATGGTTGGCAGGGGTGGCACTGGAGACCTGCCTGCCCCCAAAGGCATCCTCCTAATTATTCCTTGAATACTTCTTCAACTCTGGTTTTCAGACCACTGACATCAGAATTACCTAGAATCAGAGCCCTACCCCAGACTTATTAAATTAGAATTATTGGGGATAGGACCCAGAAGTCCATATCTTAGATGAGATGTCTTCTGGTGATTTTTCTGTATGGAGAAATTTGTGGATTTCCTTGTTTGCTGCATTGCCCTTCTGACTCAGTGAAACATGGTCCCTGGGTCCCAGCCAAGAAAGGCCGCTGTTCCGCGTGGGCCGTGGTGAGTCTTCCTCAACCTGCCCCTGTCTTGATGCATCATAAAATGCCACTTCACTTCCGTACCCAGAGAAACACAAATAAGCAAATTCATGAATCATGGTTTTGTTTATATTTTGGTTGCTGTGGCTAAATATTTATTGCTTTAAGTAAGAGGTTCTGCTTTAATTAGAGTCATAAGTAACCACAAGTGCATAGAAGTGCATTCTCATGGCTATAAGACATGCATTTCTCGACAGAAAGCCGAAGGCAACTAACACTTTTAATGCGCCAGTGCCTGATCAAAGTATGGAGGCTTATCTAAATGAATGAATCGTGTTTGAAATTGAAAAGTGATTACAAGTTTCATTTATGGATTATCTGTTGTTCTTACTATGATTTCTAAGGTCATATTTATGATGCTATGGCATAAAGGTATAAAGGCATAGGTAACAGAAAGCCTGTGGTTACGGTGACCATAAGCTACATTTAACTTTGAAATGTGCTGTGCTCTCTTCCCGATCTTGCCCCTTGCCCTCCTTCTCTGGGAATGGGTGCTCTCCACACTAAATCCCCAGGAGAGTTTTAGAAGATATTGATGTCCAAGCCTCACTGCAGGCCAATTAAATCACAGTCTCTGGGAAAGAGACCTTGGCATGGGCATCTTTAAAAGCTCCCCTAGTGATTCTAATATGTTCAAAATGGGAACCACTGCCCTAGAAGGGTTAGTGAGTGAGGGTGCTGGCTGTGTAGTCAGACCGGCATTCAGATCTTGGCTCTATCATTTCCTAGCTATGCGACTTTGGGCAAATTACTTAGCCTCTCTGAGCTTTGCTTTCCTCATCAGAAAAATGGGGATAACAGTGCCTAATTTGAGAGGTTGTCATAAGGATTCAGTGAGATAATGCCAGGAAGCATGCATTATTATGCTTAGGAGCACTTAACCTGGCACTTAGTAATGGCTCGATAAATAGGAGATATTATTATTGTTCTTATTATTAATATGTTTAACTTCAAATGACTATCCATTAGTGGGAGCAGTTATCACTGTAAACTATTGGGGGATCAGGAGTAGCTATGCTAGAATTCAGCCTTTGCTGGTGCAGATAAAATACAACAGGTCTGTTTGATACAAGCATATGCATCTCATAATTAGACTACACAACCCTAGTCAGATCTTTGTAAGTTTCGTCCACTCCTAGGAGTACCAGTGAGAATTTGGGATTTATAGCAAGACTGTATCTGTGTTATGGGTGATACATAAATAATGTTTATGCTTGTTCACACTCTAGACTCTTTTAAGATAAATCCCTTTAGAATACAAGGTCTGTGGACTGGTGATCGTTTGTGTGACTGGCATATATAATTGTGTCTTCCTGTGAAAGCCAGAACCCCGGGTGTAGCCTGCACTAGCTGAGTAGTCTCTACAGCAGAAAGAGGGGATTGCTCCTTAAGTGACCACACTGAGGGACTTTGCTCAGCCAGTCTTTTTCTTTCTCCTAATTCCTGAATCTTTTGCAAGGAGATGGTCTGCTTGTTGACTATACCTGTTTTATAACTAGCCAGATTCCTCCAAACCCCTCCAGCTTTCAATCCTTTGCTGAAATAAGACAAGCACTTGGAATGTTTTTTCTGAAAAATGCATTAGGAAAGTCAGTCCCCTGCAAGAGAGCAACACAAAAGGTTGTGGCAAACAAGAAGACTCCCTAGTGATGAAGGCCGATTAGCAAATTATTAATTAAAGATCAGTTTACCCTTCCGGAAACATCCTGGAGGCAGAGACCAAATCCTGTGTCCAACCCTGGTGTCATTACCCACCCCAATGCAGACACACAGCTCCTGCCTTCTGGTTGACCGGCAGAGCTAATGGCTTGTTTCCTGGAACTAAAGCCTTGATCTTTCCTTAGCATCTGGCCTTAAAGGTTAAACAAGACTATTTGAATATTATACACCATGGTCATGCATATAAACAGGCTCCCTGTTTTTACCCACCCATACCCGAAACTTCTCCAGAGATGCCCCCATGGGGGTGGAAGTATCCACAAAGCCCCATCACATGCCTTTGAGCGGAGGCTTCCTCCCTGCTCTTTGGCCCTAAGCTGAAGCATAAGTCATACATTCCAAAGCCACGTGGAAATGCGTTTTATGCTTGCTGGGGTTCTGGGTTCTTTGTTCCAAGTGTGCAAATAAATTGGAGGGAGCGATATGTATTTGTAGGAGACATGGCTCTCGATAGGAAGGATGTACTTGAGCAATGCTGGGCTAGATCAAAAGACATCACACTCAGCCTGCAGAGACTCCAATTGGTTTTTTGAACCCCACGCCCTTAAACATAAACAGTCCATAGATGTAAGCTATTTTGTGTTTTGTTTCTTACTTCAAAACTTGAGGGACTCCAAAGCTGGTTATGCAAAAGTCCCAAGAATGCTGAGCATTTCCGGTGTGGTGTGCTGGGCCAGGGACATCAAAGGTTCCATTTGCAGCAGTGCTAGTACAAGGCGACAGAAGCCTTCATCTTGTTCCTCCCCACGCTCCTCCCCACATAATTGCTTTTATTATTCACACCAGCCAAACAAAGGGAAGTTGCATGACCACAGTGTGTGTGAGCCACACACAGCACCTGCCTTGGAAAGCCTGTGCACACGCTAACTTTGTGGGATCCTGGCCCTTGGCTCAACCAAGATGAGGGTGGGGTGTGTGTGGGGGTGGTGGGATGGTCGTGGTTAATGCAACCCAACATGTATTCAGGATGTTTCCATCAAACATGACCTCATCTCTTCCAGCCCGCTGGCCATCATTATACTAGTGGTCACTTTTGACTTAATGGTTACAAAAATAATTCCTTTAATTGCCAAAGTGGAAATTCATAGATTGCACGTAGTTGGTTCTTACCTCCCCCAAGAGGCAAGAGGTTGGAGCTATTACTGATACTGTCTCCATAACATCAGAACAACTCATTAATTCAAGGAAAAACAAAGCAAAGCAAAACAAAATAAAGCCATAAAATTCATGCCAGATCGGTTCTTGGACGTTGAGGAGATAAAATAGCTGGAGAAGTTTCCTTCTTTCTCTCTTCTTTAATAGTTGTATTTCTTCATCCTAAACCGACAGTCACATTATGATCACTAGGAAGAGAAATTCACTTATTCCACAAAGATCTTTTTAAGCCCCTCTATGTCTTAGGTGCATGAGACTGATGAAGTTTCAGGGTGTTGAGACACACAACAAGCAAATCAGTAAATGAAAAAAATAATTTACAGCAGGGAAGATCTTATGAAGAAAATAAAATGAGGTGATTCAGTAGAGTGAGGCAACTTTTTACATCTGAAGTCCAGTAAAATAAAAAGCATATGTTGAAAGATACTAGCTAGTCGAGCAAAACAGCTGGTTACCAAAAAGTTATTCCTTTGTTGGGGTTATTGGAAACTCAGAGAGGGGTTCTCCCAGAGACTATCTCTTAGCTGAAAAGAAGCCTCAAGTTATCACCGTGGATGAACCAGCTACCTCCCTTCCTCTCATAGGGGGAAGTCCAGCTAAGCAGACAACCTGGGAAGGAGGGCACCGTGTCCCGGCGCTGGCTTACTGGCCTGGCAGAGTTCCAGTCAATGTCACCAGCACTGCCTTGTTAAGGTATGAGACCCACACTACCTTGAGATGTCGGGGTCCAGAGCAGGAAAAGTCATGGAGGCATGGGTGGCTAGAGGCCTCAGGAAGGTCGTTCATCACTGGCCCTTGCCAGGGATTCCCAGACACTTCTAAGACTCTGATTGTAGAAGCTATGAAAGTCATAGTGAAGTGGGGTCAAGTGTGGGGGCTCACTTCTGTAATCCCAACACTTTGGGAGGCCAAGGCAGGAGGATTGCCTGAGGCCAGGAGTTTGGGACTACCCTGGTCAACATAGCAAGACGCTGTCTCTAAAAGGAAGGGAAGGGAAGAGATGGGAGGGGAAGGGCGGGGAGGGGAGAGGAGAGGAGGGTAGGGAGGAACAGTGAAGTGGGACTTAAGCCATCTTCTGGGAATAGTGCCTGAGTGGAGAAGGGATCGGTTGGTTTGACATACATTAGCACTGGGTCCTGGCTGTGTCTGCTGGAGAGAAAGCCACAGAAGAGATAGCCGCAGCAGCATCTCCCCTCTCAGCCCGGGCCAAGCTGACAGAGGGAATAGATCGTTTGAGCTCTGATTATTCCATCCTCGGGGTTAAGGCAGGTGTCTTAGGGGTGACTGTGAGAAGCCAGCTATCTCTAGCAACCAGATGGGCCCAAGAAAGGAGTCTAGATATCCACTTCCCCAGGAGGAGGGTGGAACAGAAAGGAGGCCCCTCCAGGCCATTAGGGAAAGAATGAATCCCTTAGGTGAAGACATTCTTCCTACTTCTGGCCATGAAGCTTCTCAATGAGCTGAGTCTCTGGGAGCTTCCTTTATTAGAAGGAAGCTCTCTGCGTAACTCACTGCAGACCCATCACATCAGGTAAATATGATGTCTCACCATCACTCTTATTGCCGCAGTAAGGCAGATCCAGGCGGCCATCTCCATGGCAAAGAACTTGGCTGTGCGGTGTCTATGTGAAAGCAACATCTTCCCAGCTATGGAACCGTGACTTATACTGGGGACCTTGCACTAATTCAGACAGGACCTTCTTCTCTGGGTTCTGCCCTGTGTTCACTAACAAGGGGGACCTTCTGTAGAACCCTGTGCTCATTCCTATGCTAAAAAAAACTGGTCTGGTTAAAGACCAATTTCCTAATTCCAGAGGTTCTTTGCCATTAGCCCAATGAGTTCTGGCGTAAAGAACACAGCTGAGTAGAGGCAAGCAAGCTTCATTGGCACCCTCTGACTTCCCTAGATCCAATGGGGAGGAGGGGAAAGACTCAAGCCCAGGAGAAAAAGGTAAACAGCTCTGAGGGCCAAAGTATAGGGTGGGTGGGCATCATTCCTGGCAGCCTGTGGGGCCCCCAGGAATTCCGGGTCAGCCCTGTACAGTCAGGAGGGGGCAGCGTGCTGTCAGCAGGTACTAGCAGGTGTGACAACAACGGCGGAGCCTGGAATCTGTGATGTCAGACTGCCTGGGAAAAGGGCCAGGCAGGCTGCTTTTTATAGGGCTGACTTGGTATAGCCAAAGTGCTTATCAAGAGGGGCCAAGTGTTCACGGCTGGACTGCACATGCACAACCAACTCAGCCATCTCTCAGGTTGCATCACAGACAGCCAAGCAGTGGCTTCTCACTGGAGAATGGCGTTTGCACCTACAGTCAACCGTGATCAAGCGACCTCATCTCGTTGATAATGTAGAGCCTTAGAGGAGACCACTGACTGAGGGGATGGGTTGGTGACCTAAAGACAGTGAGTTCTAGGTTCAAGGCAGTGTCTGCCTGAGGGCCTCTGGAATTTTGCCAGGACAATACCAATACACCATATCAGTGGCTCTTGGGAGATACATTAGGTTAGTGCAAAAGTCATTGTGGTTTTTGCCATTACTTTCAGTAGCAAAACCACAATTACTTTTGCAACAACTTAATATATGTGTACGTGTGTGTGACACACACACATATATATTTTATTTTATTTATTTATCTATTTTAAGAGACAGGGTCCCACTCTGTCGCCCAGGCTGAAGTGCAGTGCGGATATCATAGCTCACTGCAGCCTTGAACTCCCAGATTCATGTAATCCTCCCACCTCAGCCTTCCGAGTGGCTGGGACTACAGGCATGTGCCACTATGCCTGGCTAATTTTTTAACTTTTTGTAGGGACAGGGTCTCTTTCTTTTTATTTTTTTTATTTTTGAGACAGAGTCTCACTCTGTTGCTATGGAATGCAATGGTCTCGGCTCACTGCAACTTCTGCCTCCTGGGTTCAAGCGATTCTCCTGCTCCAGCCTCATGAGTAGCTGGATTACAGGCGGCCACTACCATGCCCAGCTAATTTTTGTATTTTTAATAGAGATGGGGTTTCACCATGTTGGCCAGGCTAGCCTCCAATTCCTGATCTCGTGATCTGCCTGCCTTGGCCTCCCAAAGTGCTGAGATTACAGGCGTGAGCCACTGCGCCTGGCTGGGATGGGGTCTCTTAATGTTGCGCAGGCTGGTGTTGAACTCCTGGTCCCAAGCACTCCTCCCTCCTGAGCCTCCCAAAGCACTGAGATTACAGGCATGAGCCATCACACCCAGCCAAGGATAGCTTTTGGTTAAATTAGGCTGGATTTCAGCCAGCCAGTTTTACCTCTATAGATTTACCCTCTTGCTGTTTCCCATGTGAATCCATGTAAAGCAAATTTGGGCGGAGTTTCCTTACTGCCTGGACAGGCTGTGTGTGTGCGTTTCTCTTTCCCTTGACGCCTCAGCGTCAGCTTCACAGAGAATGGTGTTATGATCCAAATTCAAGAGACTGATGCTAATGCTTCATGTTTTTGGGAACCCAGCACGGCACACCCCGCCTAGACTGCATATCACCTACTCTCATTTCTTTTTCTTGAGGAATAGAGATCTTCCAGATCAGAGATAAGTCCCTTAAGCCCCTAAGAGCTAAAGTCAGAGTCCCTTAAACCTATATTCTCAAGGTCCTGAGGAATTATGAGCATCAGAGAGTGGCCAAGTTGATATAAATATGAATACAGAAAAGTAAAAGAGAAGGTGTGGGGGATCCATTCACATGGATCCTATTGGTTTTAGAGATAACCAGTGTTAATATTCAGTGTGCACCTGGGTGATGGCATAAGATGAGAGAAAGGCCTTGAACATGACCTGCCTCCAAAGACACAAGTACAGAATGGGGAAAAGGCATTTATTCAACAAATATTTATTGCCATGCCCAACTATGGTTCAATCATTACTCCAGGGACTGGGGCGGTGGCAGCCATGAGCAGACTAGGCAGAAGGCTCTCTGTTTAGGGGCTTTCTTACCTTCAGGAGGGCAGGGCTTTGGTGGCACGTGTGAAAACATTTCAGAAATTTTTACCTAAAACTGCGATTGCAGGCTTTCCCAACCATGGCGTGGTCGGCATTTGGAGCTGAATCACAATTTGTTTTGGAGGACTGTCCCATGTGCATTATAGGATGTTTAGCAGCAGTCCTGGCTTCTACCCATTAGATGCCAGTCACGTCCTCACCCCACCTCCTAAGTTGTACAATCAGAACATTTCCAGGCAGTGCCAAATGTCCTTGGGGAGGATGAACTCATGCCAGCTGAGAACTGTGGCTTTAGCAGAAGCCCTCTTAGCCATCTACAAGAAGGGGAAGGGCCTGCTCTCTGCCTCTGAAATGGGAGACCCCATCTCTGCTCCGAATGAGGATCAATCCTTCAGAGATGAACCGGGGCAAGTATGAGGTGACCAGAATGGCAAAAAGGACTTGAAACAATCTCATTTGAAAAATAGCTAAAGCTGCTGTGTAGCCAGAACAGGTAATCCCCCGGGCTACCTCGTGGCTCTCTGAAAGACAGTCAGGTGTGTGGAAGAGGGATTCGCCTGGTTCTGGCCTGTCTCAAGGCACAGGTCTTAGAAGCAGAAGCTGCGAGGAGGCTGTGCTGCTCACAGCAGTGTTCTGTGGTTTTGGTGTCACCTCCAGGCAAGGCCTAACCACATGTCCCCTTTCTAAGCCCTCTCCTCCTACCTGGATCTGGGAGTGGGTGGTGGCGGTTGGGGGAGGTGGGGAGGTGGTCTCACCCCCACCCCCACTCTTGGCAGCTCTCTTTACTCTGTAAGACGTGCTTCGTTTGCTGGGTGGCATCCCCTGGTGCTCTGGGACCGCTGGGACCCCAGTTCTCCCTGAAATCAGTGTGGTTGAGGCTATGCTGGCCTCTCAGAGGGACCCGCGTGTGGACGAGGGTGCCAGGGAAGCTGCCCATCAAATGTGAGCACAGACTCGCCCCTCACATCTCCGTGGCTGAGACCAGGAAGGGGTGGGCACCTCACTTTTCTCGGGGATAATGACAGGGAAGAACAATGCAGGAAAAAACTTAAAACTAAGTGCAGAAAGAAATTTACAGCTCAGTGCTAAGAAAGAACTGCTCCCATGGCCAAGGGATGATCCCTGCTGTTCCCTGTCCCCTCCTCTTCTTCAGAGGAAGTTCTCTTGTCACCCTCACTCGGGAGAGACACACACAAAGCCTCCCTCTCTGTCCAGGTGCAAGTGCCTCCAATCCATCCCTGAGCAATCCCCTTCTGCTTCTCACTTCCTGTCCTCAGATCAGATCCACCTTTTTTCCAGATAAAATGTTCTCAGCTCCTAAGAAATACCCTTCCTCTCCGTCCCCTGCCTTCATCCTGGGAGGCCTTCCACCCCAGGGCTGCCCAGCGCAGCACCTTGGTTCCCATCCTGTGCATCCTGAAGTCCACGTGGGTCCCTCTGGAAGGAGCTCCCCTGTGGACCTTCCACTCCCCCTTCCCCATCCCTTACCTGCACACTTTGGGGTCCAGCAGGCCAGGTCTTTTTTTTTTTTTTTGAGATGGAGTTTCACTCTTGTCGCCGAGGCTGGAGTACAGTGGTGTGATCTCAGCTCACTGCAACCTCCGCCTCCCAGGTTCAAGTGATTCTACCATCTCAGCCTCCTGAGTAGCTGGGACTACAGGCATGTGCCATCACTCTCAGCTAATTTTTGTATTTTTAGTAGAGACGGAATTTCATCATGTTGGCCAGGCTGGTCTCAAACTCCCGACCTCAAAGGATCCACCCAGCAGGCCAGGACTTTCTGCATCCTCCTCGCCACTGCCCCCATCTCCACTCCTAAGTTCCTTCAGCAACTCCTTGGATAAGAACACAAATATATACCCTTTCTACAGACAACCTTCAGAGTCTGGGTTGGCCGGAGCCACAGGAAAGAAAAAGCACATCTTTTCTGTTTCTTTTCTTTCTTTTTTTTTTTTTTTGAGATGGAGTCCCACTCGCCTATCACACAGACTGGAGTGCAGTGGTGTGATCTCGGCTCACTGCAATCTCCGACTCCTGGGTTCAAGTGATTCTCCTGCCTCAGCCTCTCAAGTAGCTGGGGTTACAGGCACCCGCCACCATGCCTGGCTAATTTTTTTTGTAATTTTAGTAGAGATGGGTTTTGCCATGTTGGCTAGGCTGGTCTCGAACTTCTGACCTCAGGTGATCCACCTGCCTCCGCCTCCCAAAGTGCTGAGATTACAGAGATGAGCCACTGTGCCTGACCCTCTTTAAAAAAAAAAATAGGCCAGGTGCGGTGTTTCACGCCTACAGTCCCAACACTTTGGGAGTCTGAGGCAGGCGGATCATGAGGTCAAGAGATTGAGACCATCCTGGTCAACATGGTGAAACCCTGTCTCTACTAAAAATACAAAAATTAGCTGGACATGGTAGTGCGTGCCTGTAGTCCCAGCTACTCGGGAGGCTGAGGCAGGAGAATTGCTTGAACCCGGGAGGCGGAGGTTGCAGTGAGCCAAGATCGCACCACTGCACTCCAGCCTGGGTAACAAGAGCGAGACTCCGTCGCAAAAAAAAAAAAATAGAGGAAAAAACCACGAAGGCAGAAGTGCCTAGGTCCCACGAAATGTGGCTCTGCCAAAAGCCAAGCAAATGAACACAGGAAACTTGAAAGTATAGGTTTCTACTGATTTTATCTCTTTCTCCAACATTTTAAAGACTCCCAGGCCCAATTGCTTTGGTGGGGTTTGAGGTTTGGAGTAGCTGGGGTGCCCTTGGTAGCCTTAGTAGGGCAGATGCTTTCTCCAAGTTCACACGTAGGCTGGGGGCCCAGCCCTCGGGTGGCATTGGGCTGATTGTAACAAAGACCATCTCCCCTTCCAGGGCTAACCTCAGGGGCTTGGCTTTTTCTGTTACTTAAGGAAGGACTATTTCATAGCCCAAGCTTGCCAAATCTGGATGGGGCTGCCTTGAGTGGCCTGAGTCACCGGACGTGTTGAAGCTTTTCTCATGGGCGAGAGGTTTTCTTTGTGCTCCGGGTGGACTAGGTACCTCTGAAGTTCTTGCCAAAGTCTGAGACATTAGGATTCCGTGAACGTTAGACTTAGTGCTATATAATTAGGACGTTAAACCTCAGGATAGAGTAGTGGGGGGAAATCACATGGAAAAAGAAAATATACAATACTTTCCAACATCGAATGCAGATCCTGTTTCTCTGGCTGACTGATTTGACCCATCTGCGACACTGATCTTTCTCAGGGGCACAATTTAGAGAAAACTCAAGCAAACAGCTCCAAACCACCGCAGCCTTTTCGACTGGTTTGTGGTCCTCTTTGCTTTCCGGGTTGTGTTGGGAACCTTGGACTCTAGACAGGTTTCTGGACTGTTCCGTGCTCTGCGAGTGCTGAGTCTGCATTCTTGACTTTGCATTGGAGTAGGATGCCAGGTCTTGGAGCTTGTATCTCAAGAGATAAGCCATTAGCCCCAAGGAATGTGAGAGCCAAAGGCAAAGAGAAACGCTCTGTACTGTAGTCAATGGAGAGATTCTGCCTGGGGTTGTAGGTAGAGCCCTGGAGAGCAGAAGTAAGTGACTAACAGGAGATGGAGCCTCAAGGGAGGTCCTTTCTGCAGTCCCCTTAGAGGGCGGATATTCCCCTAGTCCCCCAGATATCAGACTGAGGAAAGTGGGGATGTGTCGCCCTGGAAGCTTCCCGATGAGTGGTGCATGCAAAAGCGTGAAGCCTGCTGCTGTGCCCAGTCTCAGGGCAACCAGGGCCTCTTTCGTAGGGAAGTCTAGCCTCCCATTAGCTCAGCCCTCCCGCCTTCAGTCAGCCCCACTGACTTCCAGTTGGCCTGGTCATCAGATAAATGGCTCTGTTGAAGGAGCAGCCTCTCTGTTCTTGCTGAAGACTTTTTTTTTTTTTCCCCTCAACATGAGCACAACAGGCTGGCGGAAGATGTGCCGTAGGTAGAGTAACCTTGCATCGTATGACTTAAAAAAAAATCACATCAACAAAATCCACTAAAATATTAACAACGGCTGCTTTTGGGTGATGGACTAAGTGTATGCTATTCTCTTTATATTTCTGGATGCTCTCATTTTTTCTGCCATAAACATTCACTTCTTTTTTTTCCTTTTGAGATGGAGTCTTGTTCTTGTTGCCCAGGCTCGAGTGCAATGGTGCGATCTCAGCTCACTGCAACCTCCGCCTCCCAGGTTCAAACAATTCTCCTGCCTCAGCCTCCCAAGTAGCTGGGATTACAGGCACATGCCACCATGCCTAGCTAATTTTTTTGTATTTTTAGTAGAGACCGGGTTTCACTATGTTGGCCAGGCTGGTCACAAGCTCCTGACCTCAGGTGATCCACCTGCCTCAGCCTTCCAAAGTGCCGGGATTACAGGTGTGAGCCACCATGCCTGGCTGTAAGTTTTAAATTGTGCACATTCTGAGGAGTGTGGTGAAGTCTTGCACCGTCCCGCCACGTCATACCCAGGATGAGTCATCCCTTTGGTGGGTCCACACTGTATAGGCTACCTGCCTGGTAGTCACTTAGTAGCCATCTCATTATCAGATCGATTGTCAAGGTGTAGCAGTGCTTGTGCTCCAGTCACACTTATTTTTACTTACTAATGGCCCTAACGTGCAAGAGTGGTAATGCTGGCAATTCGAATATGCCAAAGAGAAGCTGAAATGTGCTTCCTTTAAGTGAAAGGTGAAAGTTCTTGACTTAATAAGGAAAAAAGGCTGGGCCCGGTGGCTCATGCCTGTAATCTCAGCACTTTGGGAGGCTGAGGCAGGTAGATCACTTGAGGTCAGGAGTTCGAGACCAACCTGGCCAACATGGCAATAACCCATTTCTACTAAAAATACAAGAATTAGCTGGGTATGATGGCATGTACCTGTAGACCATCAGGAGGCTGATGCAGGAGAATCTCTTGAACTCTGGAAGCAGAGGCTGCAGTGAGCCTAGATTGTACCACTGCATCTCCAGCCTGGGTGACATAGCAAGAGTCCATCTCAAAAAAAAATAAAAGAAAAGGAAAATAAATTATGTGCTTATATGCTGAGGTTGTTAAGATCTATGGTGAGAATGAATCGTCTATTTTTTTTCTCTTTTTTTTTTGGTAGAGATGGGGTTTTACCCTATTGCCCAGGGTGGTCTCAAACTGGCATTGTTCACATGGCCATTGTTCAGCTATTATTCACATTTTGGTGGATTTTATTCATGTGAGAACAAAATCAAGTGATCTGCCCACCTTGACCTTCCAAAGTGCTGAGATTACAAGCGTAAGCCACCAAGAATGAATCTCCTATCATGAAATTGTGAAGAAGGAAAAAGAAATTTGTGCTAGTTTTGGTGTCGCACCTCAAACTGAAAAAGTTATGGCCACAGTTCATGGTAAGTGCTTAGTTAAGATGGAAAAGTCATTACATTTGTGAGTGGAAGACATGAAGAGAAACGTGTTCTGGCTGGGAGCCGTGGCTCATGTCTGTAATCCCAACATTTTGGGAGGTCGAGGCAGGAGGATCACCTGAAGCCAGGAGTTTGAAACAAGCCTAGTCAACATAGCAAGACCTTGTCTCTACAAAATAAAAATAAAAATAAAACAACAAAGAAATTATGTAGGCATGGTAGTACATGCTTGTAGTCCCAGCTACTCTTGGAGTCAGACAAGAATTGCTTCAGCCCAGGATTTCGAGGTTACGGTGAGTTATGATCACATCACTGCACTCCAGCCTGGCTGACAGAGTAAGACTCTATCTCTAAAAAAGATAATGAATAAACATGTCTGATTTATGGTAATCAGATTCCGTACAATCCAAGGTTCTAGGCATTCAATGGGGCTCTTAGAACGTGTCTCTCTCTGATAAGGGGGACTACTATATTATTAAAATATCATACCCATTTTAGAGAACTGAAAACAGAGGCATTGAGAAGCTAGATATGTGGAAGGGCTGGGATTTGAGCCCAGGCAACACTTGGCTGCAGAGCTTCAGTGCTGAACCACTGCACCATTCTGCCTCTTGTAGGAGCAGAAATCCAGGTGGAACCTAAAGGAAAAACAGGCAGGTAAAGAAGGTATGCCAGGCCATAGGAGAGGCTGTTGGTGCTTGCTCTGGGCTGGTTCAGGTGGGTGTTGACAGAGCAGAGTCAGGGAGCAAGTCAGAAGAGCTGGGGCCAACTCAGTCTTGTTATTTCTGCAGCGTGCTGGACATTTTTCCGACTGTGGTAGCCCTGGCCCAGGCCAGCTTGCCCCAGGGTCGGCGCTTTGATGGTGTGGATGTCTCCGAGATGCTCTTTGGCCGGTCACAGCCTGGGCACAGGGTAAGTGGAGGAGGTATGTGCCCACATGAGGCTCTTCAGGAGGCTGGGCTGCTGCCTCTCATCTCTGTGCAGACAGAACCACCCTTAGAAGATGTAAGCAAGTGGCTGGTTCCAACCCCATTTGAGATGAGCCCCTTTCTACCCCCAAACCCCCATTCAGATTTATATTTAACAATTTGGCTTAGGGTGGGTGTATATAGGTTCTCATTCTCTATAATGGGCAATTTTTTTCCTGCATGTTTTAAATTTAATAACATAGCTACCCAGCATGTTTTGTTAGATGAGATGACTGACTAGTGTCTACAACTTGTTTATTGTGAGCCTCTTCCTCTAGAATGGAAGCTTCTTGAGGGCAAGAATCTGAGCTGCCAAGTTTAGCTCTGAGTTCTCACTGTCTTCAGTCAGCCAGCATTCAGTCCATGCAAACTGGAAGAACCAATAATGGAACAAATGAACAAATGGCTGAAAGACCCTTTGGACAGCAGGTCCAGCAAGGGCTTTACATCCAACATTCCCCTGGCTCCAGAGGGCTTAGCACATGCTCTGCAGCCTGTTCTGGTTTTCTTTCTTTCTTTCTTTTTTTTTTTTTTGGAGATGGAGTCTTGCTCCTTTGCCCAGGCTGGAGTGCAGTGGCGTGCTCTCAGCTCACAGCAACTGCCACCTCCCAGGCTCAAGGGATTCTCCTGCCTCAGCCTCCTGAGTAGCTGAGATTACAGGCCCATGCCCCCATGCTTGGCTAATTTTTGTATTTTTAACAGAGATGGGGTTTCACCATGTTGACCAGGCTAGTCTCGAACTCCTGATCTCAAGTGATCCACCCACCTCGGTCTCCCAAAGTGCTGGGATTACAGGCGTGAGCCACCGTGCCCAACCTGCAGCCTGTTCTTGACCAAGCAGTCCGTGACAAGGGCTTGGGCTTCCACTTACCAGCATCACCTCCTCAATGTCCCCTCTTTGCACTCTGAAGCACTCATTGGCAGTGACAGCCAGGAAATGTCAGGCTTCATGGCCTTTCCTTGTCATTTCCCTGTGTTTTCCTTTCCCCAAATGGAAGAGGAAGCAGGAAGAGGCAAGGAGGCCAAAGAGCAGCGGGTCCCCTCTGCAACACCCTGCAAATGCATAACTTCTTGGTGAGGGACCCACACATCAAAGGGTCTATTTATGTCTTTGCTAAGGGTCACATGGAAGTGACTCAAATGTACACAAGTGTCCTGTGGCTGGTAGTTACTGAAGCTGTTCTTCCCACCCAGCCTCCCCCAGCAAACCAGAACACGGGTCCTCTGTGGGCCATCAGTGCCTCTGTGCACATGAATGCAGTTTTTAAGGGTTATCGGATGAGGCCTGAGAGGTCTTCTGAAGTCCCGCTTCTCCTCAGAATATCTGCCCACTAGAGCTGCAGACCCTTCCAGGCCTAGCCCTTCTCCCTAAGCAGGAGCAGCAAGCAGGAAGATGGTTTCCGCCTTGAGGTTGGAAGTTAGCAGTATGTGACCCTGGAGGGTTGTCAACAGACGTCACTGGAGAGGTGCTCCGGAGTGTTTATTACCATGGCTGCTAGGAATAATTGGGGTCACCAGGAAGTGCTTCAAGGACTGTGGTCTCCTTGACGTTGTTGGTACTGCCTGTAAGCCAACTCCTTCATGTGCTAACTTCCTTTCTCAGATGGGAGAGCTCTGCCCTTGCTCTAAGTATAGTTTTGCGCAGGCTCGCAGAGACCCCAGCCTAACTAGTGCCCAGCGGGGTTAGGCACAGGAACCAGACTGGGAAACCAGATACAAGTCACAGCATCGTCATGGGGATGTATAATGGCGTGGTTAATGCAGCTGGAGTCAGGACTGATTTGCTCCCTAACCACACCCATGGCCCAGAAAGAAACAGCCATGCTTACTGCTTGTGGGAAGCAGCTGATGGTATCTTCAAGGTTAAGAGCACATGGGGCTGGCACCCTGCCTCCCAGAGCATGCCTGCAGTGTCAGTGAAGACACCTGAGAGAAGACTGAAGTTTGAGGACAACATGGGTAGTTGCTGGACCTGAATTTGGGTTTGGTCTTCTCTGGTCAGTCCTCTCTATTGAAGCAAAGTAATAGGCCTAAAGAAATAAGAGTAAATTGTCTCAAATTTGGAGTAGCTATGGGGGAGGCCAGAAGGTAAGAATATGAGGAATGATATACACACACACACGCTATACATACATACATGTGTATGTACACACTTGTACAGACGTGTGGATGTGTCTATAATGTGTATCATACATATGCATGCATATTCTAGACATGTGTATATGCACATGCATGTTTTATTTTATTATATATATTTTTTGAGATGGAGTCTCACTCTGTCTACCAGGCTAGAGTGCAGTGGCATGATCTTGGCTCACTGCAGCCTCCACCTCCTGGGTTCAAGCGATTCTCCTGCCTCAGCCTCCTGACTAGCTGGGATTACAGGCATGGCGCCGCTATGCCCGGTTAATTTTTGTGTTTTTAGTAGAGGCGGAGTTTCGCCATGTTGGCCAGGCTGGTCTCAAACTCCTGACCTCAGGTAATCTGCCCACTTCAGCCTCCCAAAGTGCTGGAATTACAGGTGTGAGCCACCGTGCCCAGCCTGCATATGTGTGTTTGTATACCATGCATGTATACATGTATGCACATGCATGTTTGTATACACACATGTATAAATATGTATGCATATGTGTGCTTATACCATACATGTATACATGTTTGCATATGCGTGTGTCTATAACCTAAACATATATACATATGCTTATGTTCAAACACTATACATGTGTACCTATGTATGCATATGCACGTCTATGCACATATAGGTATACACTTGCATGCACACACATACATGTATACATATGCATATGTCCAGGCATATACATAGAAATATATGCATATATTTATATGCATGCCTATGCACATGTATACATATGTATGTGGATGCATATATCTATACACACATACATACGTGTACACATGCATATGTCTGCATACATGCAAATGTACACAGGTGCATATGTCTATACACACGTGCATACGTGTACACATATGTAATTTAAAATAAGCACAATTTGTGTTCACCCTCAGATACATCCTGGACTTACAAGGATTCCAATATTAGTTAGTTTAGAAACAGTTTCAGTTCTAGAAGTTCAAAGTAACTCTTGGATATTCAGCTGAAAACAATATGTCAATGCATCTTAGCAATTGGGTTCTTCCCTATTGCAAACCAAGTAACCAAGAGTTAAGGAGAGAAGCAAGAGAGTTGAGAGGTGTTGCGCACCTAATGAGCTACCAGTTCCCACTGGATGGTGTTCTCACAACCCACTTCTCAACCTCTAGGGACATTGTGTCTGTGATATTCAAAACCACGGCAGCTGACACCATGCTGCATGTTCTTGCATCGGCCCAACCTCCTGCTTCTGATCTTGATGTGTCTGCTTCTAGGCAGTCAGGGTCATGAGGAGAGAGATGAGGATTGCACTGCCTAGAACCAAATGTTCCACTTTGTGCTTTCCGGACTCCCACATGGCAGCTGAAGGTGGTAACATCACCACTGCTCAGGTTGTACCTTAGCCCCAGGTTGTCATGATCAGGTCCAGAAATTGTCAATGAAGGAACGTTTTCCCCAGTAGCTCTGCATCTGCCTAGCCTAACACTGTGTGGGGCTGCTGTGGCCCATCAAATGCTTGGCACACCCCTGGAGGCCATACATTGAGGAAACAAGCTGCCTTGTAACGTCCAGAATGCGGATCGCTTCTCTTAGGGAGGCCCCTAGTGGCGAGAGACGTCATCTGGAGTGGGTGGCAAACTACTGACCACCCCATCTGCCCTCTTTGGGGGCTGCGCATCCCTACCTGAATGGTGAAGAACCCACCTTCAGGGGATGCTATATCAGTACTAAGGGAACACTTGTGCTTAAAAAAAACACAAGAAGATAAAATAGAGCAAGAAAGGCAACCAGGAAGGCAAAACAAGTTTGCATAAGATAAAGTCAACTTTGAAATTTGAACCAGGCATCTGGAGAGCTGTGATTCATATGTACTTTTGACAACTTCCTTCCTACATTGATATAAACAAGAAAGCCATAATGGGTCTGCTCAAATAAAAAAAAAATGCATAGACAAGTTGTCCAAAGTCCATCTATGTTTCTGAGAATGAGCCATCCCACAGTGTTGCTTCCTCTTGGATTTTGGAAGTTGCCTCTGGTAATGCCACATAAATAGTGGGAACAGAGCAGCCCACCCTCATGGAATTTCTGTGACTGCGGCCCAAGTACTGTGAATGACCTGAAGCAGCAAGCCTTCACTCCCATCTTCTGCATGTCCGAGTGCATCGTATATCAGTTGACAATAGATTTTCCAAGTCTCCCACTTCCTGCTGTCTCAAGAAGGAAACAAGACAGTCTCCTGTGGTGAAGAGGCTTGGCTTTCTGCGGGGATGGAAGAAGTGAGGGTTTTCAGTTACGACTTCTTTTCCTGTTTGGAAGGAACCTGCTGTCATCACGCGCACCCTGGGTATGTGCAGGGATTGTCATGAGAACCTGGAAGCAGCAGGTGTGGGGAGGAGACCCACCTCGGCGGCATCTTCTTGGAGTTGTGAAATTCGGGGGTACAGCTGTTTACTGCTCCAACAGATGTTTCTCATTTTTTTTAAAGTCCCATGGAAACTTTGAATCATGTAAGTGCCTTTCCAGCCATATATACGGTTGTGATTCATACCAAGGCAACGTCATGCTTTTAGCCCAGACCCACCAACCTACCAAGGATGCTGGCCTTTTATTTTCTTTCACATCCTTCCCTTGAGAACCCTGAATTAGGTGTTTCCATTCTATAGGGTAATTCTTTCATCTGTGACCTGCTGAGGAAAGATTTCCTCAGTCCAAATATAGTCGGATTGAGTCATAGCTGTGGGCGTCTGTGTCCAGAGGCTGGGCTGTGCCTGGTTCTGGGGAAATCAAGGATGCCTTCTTTTGTACCATCCCTGCTCAAGAGAGATTTGGAAAATTGACTTGATGCTAAAGAAGCCTTTCTTCTAAGAGATTTGAGGGTCACCTGCATCAGAATCCCTGGAAATATTTGTAAAACAAGTAAGTCTCCAAGGCCCATCCTGACCCTAAGGGGTTGGAACTCAGGCAGGGTGGCCTTGTAGGTCTGTGACCTGTGCACCACACAGAGCCCCGCACTTGCAGAGACCCTGTGCTTGGTTTTAAGCTCTGCTGTGGTCATCGTGAAATTTTAAGTTTGTGTATAAGGTATCCCTGATTTGTATTTTGCAGTGGACTTTGAAAATTACATAGCAGGTTTCAGGCCTAGAAATCTGACCTACCTAGTGAGACCTTTTGCCTACTCTGCCAGAGTTGTAACCCACTCCCATCAATTAACCAGCAAAATAACTTCGCAGGCTCCCTGGAGTTGGCTGCTGTGGACTCCAGGCTTGTGTCTGTCAGTGTGTGTTGGGGTGCAGGGATAGGGAAAGCAGACCCTAAAAAAGGCAATAATATTTTCCAGGGAGCATCCAGCATCATCTGGCATGTTTTATTTTATTTTATTTGTTTATTTTTTGTTTGTTTGTTTTTTTGAGACAGAGTCTCGCTCTGTCATTCAGTCTGGAGTGCAGTGGTATGATCATAGCTCATTGCAGCCTTGACCACCCAGGCTTAAGCAATCCTCTCACCTCAGCCTCCAAGTAGCTGGAACCGCAGGTGTGCACCACGATGCCTGGTTAACTTTTGTATTTTTTTGTAGAGAGGGGTCATACTGTGTTGCCCAGGTTGGTTTCAAACTCCTGGGCTCAAGTGATCCTCCTGCCTTGACCTCCCAGGATGTTGGGATTATAGGTGTAAGCTTCACCGGTTTTTCTGTTAGTAAGCTCTGCTACTCTTTCCTAGGTGCTGTTCCACCCCAACAGTGGGGCAGCTGGAGAGTTTGGAGCCCTGCAGACTGTCCGCTTGGAGCGTTACAAGGCCTTCTACATTACCGGTGAGTGAGGGGCATCTAGCCCTGCCTCCTTTGTGCACACCTGCACGGGGACCCTGTGGACTCTCACTCAGGCCTCTGGGAATGAGTGTGAGCTGCCCTCCTTTCGGAGGGTTCTCAGCACCTCTTGACAGTGTCTCCCCCAAACCCAGGGTCCCTGCACAGGCTCTCTGCATCCCCCATATGCAAATAAGGTCTTTGTGCTGTTCACCTGACTTACTAGCGAGCTGGGAGCTCTCAACACATTTATTTAGCTCCTTTTCACACAGAGAGTGTTTCCCATTGTTATGCTTTAAATTTAAATATGCCAGTTTGGATGAACATTAAATGGAAGCCTAGAGATATTTTAAGGTATAATTTACTTGACAATAGACTGTTTCAGAAAGTAGACTTTAGAGGACTAGTTAGCAAACCGACAGAAGTCTCTCTGTTTCTTGGTTCACTGTGACTATCCATCTCTTAGATTTATATTTTAGAAGTGTCACACTGGATCAGGATGGTCCTCAAGGGTCCTCCGATGGCTTCTTGCTGCCAGCTGAATTCAGACTGTCCTTCTGTCTTTCCAGCCTTAGTTTTCCACAAACAAGTCTCCTCTTCCTTGGTCTCCATATTTAAATCCCCTTCAGCTTTCTTTTTTTTTTTTTTTAAGATGGAATCTTGCTCTGTCGCCAGGCTGGAGTGCAATGGCGCAATCTCGGCTCACTGCAACCTCCGTCTCCGGATTCAAGCAATTCCTCTGCCTCAGCCTCCTGAGTAGCTGGGATTACAGGTGCGCACCACCATGCCCAGATAATTTTTTGTATTTTAGTAGAGAGGGGGTTTCACCATGTTGGCCAGAATCGTCTTGAGCTCCTGGCCTCGTGATCCACCCGCCTCAGCCTCCCAGAGTGCTGGGATTACAGGCATGAGCCACCACGCCCAGCCCCCTTTCAGCTTTTAAGGCCCAAGTCAAATGTCACTTTCACAAAATTCTCTCTTATCTTCCCAGCTGGGTAGGAATCCTGGAGAACTCTGTTATCTTACTTTCTGCTACGCATGCCAGTCATTTAGGTACATGTTTTATTTCCCATACTAGTTTTAAGTTTCTAAATTCAGAACTCTTTCAGTGCTTTAATCTTTGTTGTCTTGAAGTGCTTAACTACAATTTTTTTTTTAATGAATGAAAAAAACTAAAAAAAGGAAAACCTGTGACCTAATGCAGATTCCAACTTGATTCAGTTATTTCATGTTGGAGCTTTTCAAAGAATTATATAATAAAAAAATTACTTTCTCTGGATGTAAATAAATGATCCTGAAGAAAACGTGGCATAAAAACAAAACATGACGTGAAGGATATTAAAAATGTCACAAAAATCTTTGATTCTATAAAGCTAAAACTCAAAACAGTCAGATATTTGTTATGTTTTCAGATGAAAAGTTTCTAGATTAGAGTCCTTATATTACATTATCTAAGAAGTATGGGACTTCCAGGCTGAGTTAATTTCACAAGGAATAGTCCTGCCAGAAAGCCCTTGGCACCACAATGTTGGAATCATACATGTTACTATGAAGTAATAGGGCTATTTAAAATGATCACAATCAGATAGGAATTATAGCACCCAGGGGAGGTCTGCTCTTCTAAGGAGTCACCGAACTCCCAAGAGAGTCTGGGTAGGGAGCACTAAACTTTTAATCCGTCAGTGAAAACTGGGAATAGGATGAAACAGCAGTATGTTCTGATTCCCCTTTCTTCTTGCTTCTAACATTTGTATACCAGTTACTCATAACTGCTTTTGGTTAAGCTAGATGAATTGACATCTACCACATTAGATTGGAGAAAGATGTGTGCTTCTATGATAAGGATATCATGTTATGGTCACACACTGCCTTAGAAAGACAACCAGTCTGTTTTGGCATGTGGCCTAGAATTAAGGTACCTTATTGTTTTTCATTTTAAAAAGCAGATAAGGCAGCTGTG